>BQNB010056349.1:0-38702 GCA_026074375.1 Tanacetum coccineum | reverse complement strand
TTGTGTTTTTAGACTATACTTACTATATATTTTATATTTTATTATATATTATATATATAGTTTAAAAATTATTAATCAACACATGATCTTATTAGTGCCAATCCTTTGTTGGGAGCCTTACCATCAACAATACGTGAACAAATAATAGGGTCCACCACAGAGACAATGAAACAGCGTGGCGTGGCCATATATAGGGAGGGATCTAAACCAAACGGTGTTTGGTCGATTTCTAATGGTGTGGTGAAGGTAATAAATTAAATCTGTGAGAAACTGCTTCTTACTTTGCTTAATTCGTATACGATGAAGCTCAATTAACAAATTTTATCTTTATTTTTCTAAAAGTGAGCAAGCAAGAGAATAAGAAACAAGCACTCCTTGCATCCAACATTTTCACACGGAAGTACTTTGGGCCTATATGAGGTGCTCCTTGGAAAGCCTTATATATGTGACATTGTTACTGATTCTGTGGTACTTGGTTTCTTTATTGAAGCTGAAAGGATATTGTCAATCCTTGGAACAGATCATGTAGTTGAAGATTTTATGTGGCAGGTAAGGTGAAATGAAAGTTATTCAGATTATGTGATCATATAGTGATCATATAATCAGTTTGATACTAGCTATATCAGCTATAATGAAACTAACTATCAAAGGGTTTACCTAATTACTCATGTAAACCTAGAGTCTTAACCCCTTACCTCACCCTACTTTTAACCCCATGTCATAAGAGGTATATCTTCTTTTTAGAAGAATGTCTTTTTTGGTCAATGTATTACAGGTTTAATAACCTGTTGTTTTCCATGTGTTGCCTCTGTTCAGGTTGCAAAGGCATTGGACGAGGGTCGAATTTATAATCTATGTTGTGTATAATTCAAGTGATCCAAGATGAGTACAATGGATTGTGAATTGCAAGGATGATCTTGTCAGTTTTCCTTTAACCTGTGATTGCTGAAATTCGACACACAACAATCTAAGCCAATACATACCTTACTCATTATCATCCATAAAAAATCTTCAAAATATGTAACTTACTCCTTCCATTAACTTGATCGTCAGTCCCTCACCGGCTACCAAACACTCATGATCTTCACAATTACAGGTAAGCTCAATAAATCACTGATCATTGATAACTTCAGCTCACCTTCTACTTAAGTATGGCAAAAATAAGCTTAAAAGGTAAGCTCACTATTCACTGATAGATTGAGCATTAAAGTAAGCATTTCGTGTCTGCCATTCTTTAACCATTTTGGTATATATTTTTTTATTATCTAATTTTGGTTACAATAATTCAGGTTTCCTTTTTGTACAGTTGGTGATTTATATATTTTAACTATGTTATGAATGTAGTTTCAGGCTTAGAGACTATTATACAGACAAATATTATAGGAATAGAAACTATAGCAGAAGTAGGGACCGATCTGATTGTGACAAGCCTTGAGTAAGGGATAGGGATCACAACCGCAGCAGGAGTCACAGTAGGAGTCCCATGGAAGATAACATAACATGTCCGAATATGATGACGATGAGAAGATTAGAAGTTTGGTCTCCTAACATGTAAATAAGTGTCTTATGTGCCCGACATGCAAGTGTCTTATGAGTTATGAGCATTATAATAGTATATTTCGTTTCAGCTCAGGCCTTGAGGGGAAGGATTATGGAAAACCGAATATAATGATTCATATTATATGGTAACAATCTCAGGACTACATTCTTTTTTACTTTCCTTCAAATTATGCAGAACTTGAAGATGTAATTATAACATTAAACTTATTAGCATCACAATTTAATATGTTACAAAATTCATATTAATTTTGTAACATCATGTAATTTTTGTAAACAACATAGGAGGTGGTATGCAACTCACTGACTTTAATCCCATTCAGCCCATTCGACAAGTTTGAGAAAATTTATATCTGAAAGTGACTCATCCATAAAAAACTTGATACAAGTTAAAATACTATCTCAACTTCGAATTATTTTTTAAACTCCTAACTGTTTACAAGCAAGATTGATTATAAAAAACAATATGCATAAGATTCCAAATGATCAGAAAGAAACAAATGCATTAGATGATGAATTGTAGCACTTGTGTGTTTTTCCGATAAGTATGATTTCATATACGAACTTCACAACTTAGATACGTTTATTTAACATCTATATACACCTTCGAATATTTAAAATTGATGAATTACATCCTATTATATACAAGTTATTCTTAAAAAGTATTTTTACAACAATCTATAAAAAATGATAACTTCTATTTTTTTATTAAGTAATTACATAAACATAAACAAATTCACAAACATTGCTACTATGCTTAATTTTTCTTTGTATAATATACACTCTTTAAAAACCAATAATTACCAAAACAAAAAAATGCAAACAATAATTACAAGTCATGCTCGCCCATCGGGCGGGCTTAGCCACTAGTATATATATATATATATATATAAACTTTAAAACCTATACAAAAAACCCTAAACCATATATTAAAAGTATACTAGTTTGTTTTTAAAATATCACAAGTGATATTAGACATTAACTATGTTTACGAAATATCACAAGTGATATTAGACCTGTCATATAAATTAATGCAACGCTTGTTTGGTTTTGAGAATACATCGAGTTTTATATTTACATAGTTTGCTTCTTTTTTATTTATTTTAGTATTTTTAAGTGACACTTGTTTATCACTTGTGATATAACATTGTATCAAAGTTGAAAAGTATTTAAATGGTTTTTCTTAGTCAGTTTAGAGGAATATCTCATGTGATAAAGTTATAGAAGGTGAAACTAGTCACTTTACGATAATATCTCAGGTGATATAGCCAGACATGAATGATGTCTACTTTTGCTCATTTTATTGCTTTATCACTTGTGATATTACTCATATGTAAAATACCAAAAGTAGTGTGTTGTTCTATTGTTTTATCACTTGCGATATTACCCTAAACCCCCTTGAATAACCACTAAACCCTATACTAAAAACCCTAAACCCGTAACACTAGGTATAATATTACAAGTGATATATACATAAACTTGAAAATCTATACCAAAAACCCTAAACCCCTAACCACTAAACCCTATACCAAAAACCCAAAACCACTAACCACTAGGTATAATATCACAAGTGATATATACATAAACTTTAAAACCTATACCAAAGACCCTAAACCCATAATCACTAAACATAGTTTTGTGAAAAAATAGTGTTTTAATTTAATTTTCATAAATTATGTTTGATATATGGTTAGAATGGTAAAGATGTTTATTTTTTAATGTCAAACATGATGAATCATTTAATATTTTACACAAATACTTATGCTCATTTCATGACATCATGTTGAGTGTTCAAATATACATATATTTTATATCACATGTGATTTCAAGCGGGTTTGATGATAAAAAATAAAATTCTTCGATATTCATCAACTTCTATAAATAAACTATTTTGATTTGGATGTTCAAAAATTATGTATGATAAATGGTTGGAAAGCTAAGGATATGTACTTTTCAATGCAAAAAACGATGAATCAGTTCGAGTTCAACACAAATATTTATACCCGTTTTACGAAAGCATGTGAAGTGTTCTAACTTACAGATTAGTGTAATATCACTCGTGATATATCAAACAAAATACTGCACCGAGAAAAACAAAAAAATACAAAAAAATACAAAAAAAAGTTTATCGAAAATATATAAATGTGCCACTTTATTGAAAGATAATTAAATGCTCGTCACGATGGTGTAATTTATGTATCTTAACGTTTTACGGTTTTTGCGATATGTAATTTTTAAAAAATAAGGATGAAAATGTGTTTTAATTAAAAAACTCAAAGGTAAGAAGGGGTGGTGGTCCCGGTGGATGTTTTTTAAGATTTAATCTTATCCATTAAATAAAATTAAATCTTAGATTAATCTTCACCATTAAATCAAACCCAAATAGATAATTGTGATTTGTTCCTTGGTATGTGAAGAGAAATGCAAATGAACTTCTCTCATAAATTGTTAATTTTGACAAATACAAACGTTTACACGTGCGGATCAAGGTTTCCTCTTCAATCTAAATATTTTGAGAAAATTATTAATTTTGTTAATGGTAAGTGCATTTTTTTATCTTACGGGATTTAATTACTATTCAAACAAAATACTTATATAGGATTGATGCATACATTGCTCAAAGATCATGAGATGTAATGTGATGATCTTCCTGATGATTTTCAGAGTGTGGCTCAATGTTGAATCGTGTTGATATCGTGTGTGATCAGACTTTACAATGAAATAGTCGAGGAGCCTTATCCGATGACAGCACCTGCTCATTCTATAGCATTGTTTGGCAAATGAACTTATATGAGATTATAAAAAAATAATCTTCCATAATCTTTTAAAATCAAATGCTACTTCATGTAGCTTATAAAAATTAATCTATTTTCATAATCTCCATCACCATCTCCATCTACAGCTCCATCTCTAGTTCCAGCAACAGTTATTTCGCCAAACATACCTTATATCTATGCCAATGGCAACTAAATAGTACTATAACAAGTTACCACCAAAAGCTTTAACATAACCTATTCACCCATCCTGCTACTCCATATGATCCTAAGCCCTATTAAGAAACAATAACGAATACTATTAGAAACCTTTAGGGGCAGTAAATCTGGGAAATATTTAGCAAAATATTTTAAGGCATGGTGAAAACTGAATATTAAAAAGAGCAACATAACAAGACCTCTAATGGTGAACCAGTTTAATCTTAAGGGTGCACATGGGCTACCAAACGAAACAATGTCAATGTATCAACTATGATCATTATTTATGCTAATAAGGTTTGGATGAGAAAGACAGATGTAACAATGTTTACAAAAGGTAGTTAAAATGACAATTTTCTTCTTAAAATTTTCTAATCAAAGGTGTTAGATTGCATAAATTAGTGAATTTATGATTATGTAAATCGTGCTTCTTAAATCACGACAATCGTTCTATACATACAACAACTACTTTATTTATGTTCCATACTAATGGATAAAATAATATTGACTTAATTATATATAGTCTTCTCAAACTTCTGCCTAATAGTAAACTTTTTGGATAATTGACTTTACTCCTAGAATCATAGTCATAAATCTTTCTAATTCTAAACTAAGGCAACACGAAATCATTAGGTTGAAGAACTCCATATTTCATATAAATTATGGCACCTCGATATTAATATGTAGTTCAAAATAAATTGTTAGGATCAAATAAGATAAATCAGTGGGCAAAGGCCAGCAACCATTAAAGCATCAGATAACAGAACATGGAAACGAGATCAGAACATGATCAGATAGTGGGAGTTATGGGAGCAAAAGCTAGTGTTTTATTATTATCAGAATTGTAAAGTTACAGATACATGTTTTACTCTTTATAAAGAGTGATAGACCGTTTCCTAATGCTTAAGTTTCTACCAAAAAACCAAAATGCCCTTACTACTAAAATTACCAAACTACCCTTAGGACTATAAAGTCAAACATCTAACAATCTTCACCTTGACTTTAGTTCCTAAGTGACTCCATACTTCCAATTATCGATATTGAGCAAATCCAAACAGTGGAGAAACTTGCTCAAAGGAACTGGTTTAGTAAACACATCCGCAGGATTGTCTTCACTGCCAATCTTCTTCACTTTGATTCTTCTTTCAGTACGAATGAAGTGATAACGAACATCTATGTGTTTAGTCCGGTCATGGTATACTTAGTCTTTAGCCAAACAAATAGCACTCATGCTATCGCAAAACACAGTCGCTTGATCTTGAGGGAAACCATGATCTTCAATCAAACCTTTCAACCAAATTCCTTCATTTGTTGCTTCTGTTAAAGCCATATACTCGGCTTCGGTAGTAGATAAAGCAACATATGGTTGTAATGTAGCTTTCCAACTTACAACCGAATTCCCAATAGTGAAAACATAACCAGTTAAGGATCTTCTGGCATCAAGATCTGCAGCATAATCCGAATCTGAGTATCCAGAAACCAAATATTCACGTTCACCACCGTAAATGAGGCCAATATCAGATGTCCCTTTTAAATAACGAAAAATGCGTTTCACCGCATTCCAATGCTCTTTTCTGGGATGAGCCATATATCGTGACACAACACCCATCGCAAGAGCTATATCCGGCCTCGTGCAAACCATAACATACATCAAACTTCCAACAGCACTAGCATAGGGTATTCGGGACATATACTCTATCTCTGCTTGAGTTTGAGGTGCACAAGTAGTAGATAAACGAAAATTGGCCGAGGAAGGAGTATTTACTGATTTTGCTGAACTCATGTCAAAACGAGAAATAATCTTCTCGATATAACTTTTTTGTGATAAGAAAAGCTTACCATGTTTTCGATCTCGAATTATTTCCATACCCAAAATCTTTCGAGCTTCTCCCAAATCTTTCATATCAAATTCTGTGTTGAGAAGAATCTTCAACTTCTTAACCTCCTCCATATCTTTAGCCGCTACGAGCATATCATCAACGTATAAGAGTAAGTAGATAAGTGATCCTGGCACTGCCTTTTTATGATAGACACAACAATCATAAGCACTTCTACTAAAACCATGCTTTACCATAAGGCTGTCAAATCTCTTGTACCACTGTCTCGGTGATTGTTTCAAACCATAAAGAGATTTTCGAAGCTTACAAACGTAGTCTTCTTTGCCTTGAACAACGAAGCCTTCGGGTTGGCTCATACAAATTTCTTCCTCAAGGCACCGTGAAGAAATGCAGTCTTTGCATCTGAATTTCTCCAACTTCAAGTCGTGATGTGCTAGTAAGGATAGTAACACATGAATAGATGTATGACGTACTACCGGGGAGAAAATCTCATTGTAGTCGATTCCCTCCTTTTGGCTATATCTCTTCGCGACCAAACGTGTCTTGAATCTGACGATGTCCGAGCCCGATAAGCCGGTTTTTATCTTGAAAGGCCACTTACAACCAACAACTTTTCTTCTTTCAGGTAGTTTCACCAATTCCCATGTATTGTTCTTATGAGTAGATTCTATCTCTTCACCCATAGACGCAATCCACATATTAGACTCTTTAGAAGTAATAGCCTCTCGATAAGTAGCCGGTTCAAGAGACTCCACCTATTCTGCTACTTGTAATGCGTATGCGACATAGTCCTCAAAACCAAATTGACTAAGAGCTTTGGTATTTCTATGAGGTCTATCATGGGCTATAGACCTATCTTGCTCATGTTCTAAATGTGGCGAATTTGGTTGATCGTCTGGTGAAGTAACATGGTGGTCCGCATCTGTGATAACCGGTAACTTTTCCTGGGTTAAACATTATAAATATTATAATTATATATATCGGAGTCTTTCGATTTTCTTGGAGAAAGATGTGAGGTTAACTTCGGTTGCCTATTTCGCAAGAAAATGGTTACGGTTTAACCGGGTTTTGTAGAGTCATATGTATTGTAAGAGAATCATTTTTTATTCGTCTTTCCGTTTTGGAATGGTTATGTAGTCTTCTGGTGCTTTCTGGGAAGTCATCCCTCGTTTAGCAGAAATCGTCACGCAACGCGTACCGGCACGACAGTAAATTTGAAAATGAGTTTTAACAAGCTTTGGGTGAATTGAATAAACTTATTTAATGAAATATTTTATAAGTTTATGGAACGTTGGATAAAACATAAATCGTTGAGGTGCAAATTGAAAACTATCAGAAAACGGGCATTTTCGTGAAATTCGATAAAAGACTGTATCGGTCGTTCAAGTGAAAACTTTGGTCAAAACAAAGTGCCAAATCGTATTTTGAAAGTTGGAACACTTTTTAAAATGATGGGAAAGGTCTGGTTTAGTTTAAACAAAAAAAATTCGTGTTTTTGGTCCCGACGCGACCGATAACGTTCTAAATGGATTTTTAGGAGATTTAAATTAGTAAAGGGTGTTAAGTGAATACTCTAGATTAATGGAAAAACATTTTTAAACGCAATAAAATACTAACAAACCTCGGGTAACATTTTTACTTAGCGAGAATTGAGTTTTTAAAGAACCCGACGCAAAAACGAGACACCCCGAGCCCCTAGGATACTTGGGCCGGGTATGGGACAAAAGAAGGGAACACCATGGCATTTTTCTAGCTTCACCATGTCATATGGTAGTACATATGAGTTTGACACACTTTGCATGTTTTTCAAAACAAAAAAAAGTTATATCTCTCTCTTTCTCTCGTACATTCAGACCCAACCACAAGGACCAAGAAACAAAAGAATTTTGAAGATTTAACAATAACACGAGTTGATAATCAATAGTGGGTTAGTGTTAGATAGCTTCCGGTTGTAAAGGAACGATTTGGGTTTACTTATTTGCGTCAAAACCGAACCAAGAACATCAAAATTGTAAGTTTTTCTAAAATTTATTTCAATTTGTACTTTTATGGTTCTCATAGTGTCTTAACACTAGTTGTAGAAGTTGATCGTTGTGAAATCGAGTTTTGAAAACAAAACGAATGGTAAAAGGGTGCGTTTGTATGCTTCAAAAACTAAAAGAAAGAAACAAAGAATTGACACTTTTAAATTTTTGGTTGTAGTGGTGAATTTATTTTGAGGTCTAGTGCTTATTTGGGGCTTATTTTGAGATTTTTGCTTAAAAATAAGCTTATTTGAATACTTTGGGCTTATTTCGGTTATGGGTTGTGGTTGGTTTGGGCTCGGCCCAACCGACCCACGAGTGGGTTTGTGTGAGTCTCGGCCAAACGAGTAACGGGCTTGGCCCATTTGATTTTGGCTTATTTTCGGTCTTATATATTTTGGGTCCATTTGGTTTCGGTGTGGGCTCGGCCCAACCGAGGGGTTCGTTTGGGTTGTATCGGCCCGACACAAGAAGTGGGCTCGGCCCACTTGGTCTCGGCTTATATTGTGAGCTTATGGCTTATTGTTTTCGGCTTATGTATTCGAGCTTATGGCTTATGGATTTCGGCTTATATATTCGAGCTTATAGCTTATTATTTTCGGCTTATAATAAGAGCTTGTAGCTTATTTGGTTTCGGTTTAAATGTGGGCTTAAGATTATTGGGTTTCGGCTTATATAATGGGCTTGTCGCTTATTGGGTTTCGGTATATACATGTGGGCTTAAGGCTTATTTTGGTTTCGGCATATATAATGGGCTTATGGTTTATTTGGGCTTCGGTCCGTTCGATTCAGTTAAATGGGCTTAAGGCCCATTGTGTTTTAACTTGTAACTTGGACTTCATTTTGATATCGGGCTAAACTTAAAACTTTAATGGGCCGCGAGGCCCAATGGCAAAAAAATGGGTAATGGACTTGTTTTAACAATCGAGCTAAATTTTAAAACCTTATTGGGCCATAAGGCCCAATGTCTATAAATGGACTCTTGGACTCAAATTCGATTTAAAATGTCAAGATTTGACTAAATAAAAGGTAATGGGCTAACTTTGGGCTTTTGGGCCCGAGAAGGGAAAATATTACATTTAGAAAATGTTTTGAAATAAATACTTGTGTCGAACCAACTAAAAGACAAAAAGGTGACTTTTGTGAACGATAAGCGTTGACATTAAATGATTTAATCCCGAATATAATAAAACGATAGAATTTTCTTTATACTTATTCTGCCTAGCCCGATAAAAAGACGAAATAATAATAAAATATTATTTTATTCTATTTTTATTTAAAGTATTTGTATTGTATATATATGATATATATATATATATATATATATATATATATATTATATATATATATATTTTATATATATATATATATATATTATACTTTTATATATATTTATTTATTTATATATATATTACATATAACTATATTGATACATATAAATATATATATATTTTATATATACATATTACTATTTTTATATAACATATACCATATATATACATATTCATATATATATATATTATTAACATATATATATATATATATATATATATCTATATATATACTATTTATATATATATACTATTATATATACACTTAAACATATATCTACATATATATACTATTATATATTGGGTGGTATTTTAAGATTAGTGTGTTAAAACTTAGGGAAGTGTAAGAAGTAATCTTAGCCGTCGGATGTATCAGTTATGATCTACTTAAATCAAAATAAAATGAATGGCATATAAGTAATTAATAAAAAAACAAATGGCTAAATTGACATTACAATTTGTGGAGTAAACTGTAAACTCACGCTCCATCCCCGCACACATTTTATTCCTTTCATTCTCAATCCATTTTTTAATATTTTGATCTCTTAAACTTATTCTATTTAACACCATGAAAAATATCTCAGATCATTCTAACATTTCTTTATACGACATTTTTTATTGATTGTAGGGTGATACGGATCGAATTGATACATCACATGTGAACCCGTGTTTGCTGAGAAATGATGCATTCAGATTGGTCACATAACCCATAAAATTCTCACGACAAATACCAACTCGATAAATCCATCGTTTCGATACATCCTTAGATCAAAGTTGATCATACACATAAATTGCTCCACCAAGTCTCTACACACACTATTACTAAATAAGAAATTAATAAATAGCTATGCACGACCAATTAACCGACTAATACACTGTGATTACTTTCGATACACCAAATAGAAAAAAGTTGTACATATAATAACTTCAACCATATTTTCAACAGCAGCTATGCGTTTGAGGATTTAGCATTCATTGAATCATCGCGGCGGCTAAATGAACGAAGGATGTTACATGGAAAAATGAACATTAAATGTTGATACACAATCAACTACAGACCCGTTTCGAAGACCTCGATTGGACAACAACATGGCACGAATATCAATTATAAGAAACATTCATTGCGTACGTTGAAGTTAGCTATTGACGGGACCCGAGACCCACGAAACTAATCAATACATCTAGAATGACTCGATACATCCTCAAAAAAAATACAACAAATCTCAGAGATAGATCAAGATTTTGTAGGGTGAAAGGAATATAAGGTCCGGTACTAGGTGGAGTACAAGGGTTAAAACATGAACATATATTATTGTATTGATGGGGAGTGCATACGAAATGGTAACTATTAAGGTGCACATCGTTATCTTCGGATATGAGATTGAGAAGACATCAATTTTTCTAATCTAAGACATGTCTACGGTTAGCAAAAATTAAAGAAGTGAAAATACCAATAATACCCTTTAGCTTTAATAAAGATATTGTTTTAATTGAAATGTTTAATTTACACGTGGCATTTATCTAGTGGCTTCTTACACTAACTGACTTTAAACACTATCTCACATGAACCTCATTCTACACACACACACACATATATATACATATATATATACATATATATATACATATATATGTATACATATATATATATATATATATATATACGTACTTATATGTATCGTATCAACTTCGAGTTGCTTAGACATTTATTTCGATCTTTGAATTCTCGCGTATTTCTCGTCAGATTTTCTTGGACTGTTTGGTCAGTTATTTTCGTATTCGTTATTGGTTATGTTCTGAGTATTCAGTGTCGATGTCGCACTTAGCCCAAGTGCATTGAGTCGTTTTGCGTAACCACCACACAACCATGTATTTTTTGGATAAAGGTTTTGAAACAAGGGTAAAGGTTTTGTAATGAGGATACGAATTTGGAAATAAGGATAAGGGTTTGTGAAAACGGATAAGGATTTCGTGTGAGTAAAAGACGAACGCTTGTACAATAAGATAATTTTGTACAAATACTTATGAGGTAAAACTTATGATAGGTCGTGGCCGGGTACTGCTGTGCATGCGTTGAGATTATTTGTGCGTTGCTATTTGTGATTTGTGCGGTTGCTATCTGTTTCTATTGAGGTGAGTTCTCGTAGCCCCACTTTTTATTGTTTTTCTCATTGGAGGAAAATGATACTCAAATGTGTTTTTAACTGCTTTTCTGAACTGTGCAAAATGTGGTTTCGTTTTTTGGGATAATCTATGTGCTTATGACTGCTATGTGAATATGTGTAATGTGATCTTACTTGCATGTACTGTGTTTGGCATGCAAGGATTGTGTTCTTCACCCTAATTGCTCCAGCTGGTAGGCCTTAGGTGTGGTATGTCATTGGGTTGCGACCTTAAGAGCGTTGGTACGCGCTGGTTAAGACTAGCGAGGATGCTAGGTCTTGGTACATGATTAGCGGGGATGCTAAGTCTTGGGTTGGTATGCATGTATTCACTGTCATATAGCACAATTGTCTAACTGATTGAATATATTGGCACAACAATTTGGTTTTGAGTCAAAACCTACGAGCTCACCAACATTATTGTTGACGTTTTTACGTATCATTTTCAGGTGTAATGTTATCAAAGGTAACTATGGATTATTGGGGACCAAAGTCGAGGACAAGTTGGGAATTGTTTGACATTTTCCAAGGTTGAGAAATTGTAAACTTTTGTAAATAATCTTTTGTATTTAAATGTATGGTATGATCTTGTATCTTGGGAAATGTAAATCAATACGTCGCATTCCCGTGTTTCCGCCGCTGACGGGGTATGACAGAATCTCCTGGAATAACGTGCTCCACATTTTTAGGAACATCATCTACCATTTTAAAAACACCCTCTTGAAGCTTTGATTCAATCGGATCTTGTTTCACGCGAAACAAGTAATCCTTGTCAAATGTCACATCTCGGCTAAGAATGAATCTTCTTTAGGATGGTGACCAAATTTGATAGCCTTTAACCCTATCACCGTATCCTATAAAAATGTCTTTATCGCCTCTCGGGTCTAACTTTCCTTCACTAATATGGTAATATGCAGGGAATCCAAAAACACAAAGCTTCGAATAATCTGCAGGCTTCCCAGACCAAACTTTAATAGGATTTTTACAATAGCGGTAGCAGGAGACCTATTGATTAGATAGCAGTCTGTTTTGAGTGCTTCAGCCCAAACACTTATATCTAATCTGGCATTCAACAGTAAGCATTGAGTTCCCTCTAATAGAGTTCTGTTCATTCGTTCAGCTACCCCGTTTTGTTGAGGAGTGTAACGAACAGTATAATGCCTTGCAATTCCTTCATCTCTACAAAAGTCATTAAACTCTCTTGAACAAAATTCCAAACAATTATCAGTACGAAGACGCTTGATCTTCCTTCCTGTTTGGTTCTCAATCAAAATCTTCCAATGCTTAAATTTATCAAACACCTCACTTTTGTGTTTCATCATAAACACCCACGTCATTCTTGATAAATCATCAATGATTGAGAGAAAATACCGAAAACCATCAAGAGAAGGTACTCGAGAAGGCCCCCAACAATCGGCATGAAGATAATCGAGGGTCGCCTTTGCTAAATGAATCACTTTCGAGAAACTCACTCGCTTTTGTTTTGTGATGACACAATGCTCACAAAACTCTAAGTTAGCAACCTTGTCAAGTAGTCCCCGCTTACTCAATATGACTATACACTCATGTGACCAAGACGCATATGCCACAAGTTTGTCAAATCTAAATTACTTTTCTCTAAACAAGAAACAGAAGTGGAACCTGTGATTGTTTCACCTTGTAAAGTGTAAAGAGAAGAAGTACCTTTAGTTTCTTTCATAACCACCAAGGCTCCATTCGAAACACGAAGTACACCATTCTCACTCGTATATTTGAAACCTTTCGAGTCCAACACACCTAGTGAGATCAAATTTTTCTTAAGATCTGGAACATGGCGACATCAGTGAGGGTTCTAACCACTCCATCATGCATCTTAATCCGAATTGTTCGAATACCTACAACTTTGCATGGTGAATCATTACCCATGAAGACATGCCCGTCGTCAAACTCTTCATATGTCACAAACCAATCCCGATTCGGACTCATATTAAAAGAACAAGCAGAATCCATGATCCAAACAAGAGGTGTAACTTTATAATCAACTACTCAAAGTACCACATCGCGTTCCGAACGTGAGTCATCTTTAGCAACAGCCGCGACTTGACCTTTTTCTTTAATCTTAGGACAATTAAATTTCCAATAGCCTTCCTCTTTACAATAATTACAAGTATCTTGAGGGTTTGTCCCTCGAGGTCTCGACTTTGATCTATCTTTATATCTACCTTTTCCTTTGCCTTTTTGTGTTCGATTTCTACCCCTATCCTGACCTGTAGCTGATAAGCCAACAAGTTGAGATTCTGAAGTTCCCGATGCTTGATGACGAAGCTCTTGGGAATGCAAAATGGATCGAACATCTTCCAATGCAATAGTGTCTTTTCCAACAACAAAGGAGTTCACTAGGTTCTCAAACAAGGGAGGTAACGATACTAGAAGAATAAGAGCGGTACCTTCATCATCAATCTTGACTTCAACATTCTTCAAATCCATCAAGATTGAGTTGAGTACATCAAGATGATATTTTAATGCCGAGCCCTATTTCATTCGTAGTGAAAAAAAATGTTGCTTCAATAATAACTTATTCGTCAACGACTTTGTCATATAAAGCTTTTCTAACTTCTTCCACCACACCGACAGTCATTTCCTCGTCAGCAACCTCGTAAGGAACCTCATCTAATAAAGATAGAAAAATAGTGGAATGCGCCTTTTCATCTTGTGAGTTATATTTTGATTCGGTCATATCAGCCGGTTTGGGACCGGCTAAAGGTGCATAAATACCTTGTTGTTTCAATAAGGCTCGAACTTTAATTCGCCATAAACTAAACTTACTTTTTCCATTAAACTTCTCAACGACACTAACGGATGATGTTTGAGAATACATAACTATTCAAATGGGTTTACTAATCAAGTGTTCTCTAACAAAACTCCCACAACAAATTCTGATTATCCTAAATCCCAATCGACAAACCCCTTCAATCTAACAAACAAGCAGAAAAAACAAATGATTGAAAAGGAAAATCCCAAAACCACAAAACAAACCTGATATCTTCAATTGATTGAATCAGTAAGCCAATAAACACAAGCCCAAAAATTCTAAGGATGTCAAGAAATTGATTCTTGAAATCAACAAAAATGGATGAATCCAACCAATTCAAATGATTCAATAACCCAAAACAATTATAGCTTGCTTCAAATTGATCGAGTGGCTCTGATACCAATTTGTTAGGATCAAATAAGATAATCATTGGGCAAAGGCCAGCAACCATTAAAACATTAGATAACAGGACAATAACAGAACATGGAAACAAGATCATAACATGATCACATAGTGGGAGTTATGGGAGAAAAAGCTAGTGTTTTATTATTATCAGAACTATAAAGTTACAGATACATGTTTTACTCTTTATAAAGAGTGATAGACCGATACAGGTTTCCTAATGCTTGAGTTTCTACCAAAACAACCAAAATGCCCTTACTACTAAAATTACCAAACTACCCTTAGGACTATAAAGTCAAACATCTAACATAAATCTTGAAAACTAAAATTACATACTAGCGCACCTGCTTACGCGTTGACGGTGGTATCAATAATTATCTTATCACCTGTTACAATATCAGGTGGAACCTACCAACAATTCACAAATTATATATCAAAACTTATTCAGCCAAAAACACGCACAAAATGTATTCAATATGTCACACCCCCAAATAGGGTCCCGTCAGAATAAGCGTCCGGGGGCGTGACGTTCAAGATAATTTCAAGTACATAGCATAAAGAACGACCTCTAAGGGTATGTTTTGAAAATAAACACCGTTGCATTAATTTAAAATATTAATAAGTTTTACATCGAACAATTCAATTGATTCAAGAGTTAAAGTGCGGAAGCTTAAATGAGTTTCAACAACGGTTTTTAAAAACATAGATAATTTCTTGATGAACGGTCCAGGCAAAAGATTTCACATAATTCAAGCAATGACATCCAAACTAAACACCTGAGAAAAACATGCTTAAAACGTCAACATAAAGTTAGTGAATTCATAGGTTTAGTTTAAATATTATTAGTGTGGACCACAAGGTTCAAAACGTATGTGACAGTCAAAGGAGATACAACTTCACATAAAGAGGCTTTTATGTTGCACTAAGCTTATGACACCGAAGCTAATGGGGAGGTAGCATGTACATTGTCAAATAAAGTTGCCCTGGTAGGTGTCTGACCAAGACACCCAGTCTAGTTTCGACGTGATATACATCCGTTGGCCTGTACAATCTGTCGTACCCGACCAGTAAGAATCACCAAACCTGGATGGGGATTATTAGTCACTCACGCTTACTTAACCAGCCAGTCGGTTAAAGGTAATTAACGGTTCATGATAATTCGGGCAGTAGTGGTCTAACGCTACTTAGGCAACACGTAAACTAGGGAAAATCTCACGTATAGTACGTGTGTACATTTATAAAATCAAGCATTGTTTCTCACCCCAAGTTATAAAACATTTATTCAAAACGAGTAAAAAGTGGGGCAATGAACTCACCTTAAGCAAATGATGAGCAAATAATTCAACGGAGATAATAACGATATCGAACGACTCTAACCGCGACCTAATTAAAAGACGTGCTTCAGAAACGAAGAATAAATACGAAACATCGAATAAAACGCTTAACGAAAATAGACATCCATAGGTGTTTGTGCTTTTAGTTTGTATAATAAAACATGTCATTACGAAAGCATAAGGTTTACATTTATGTTACGTCATATTTCAGGAGAAGTTTATATCTTCAGAAAGTTACTATTTTTTAGAAAGTTTCTATTTTAGGAAAGTTCTAAGTTTCGGACGTTAATACCATCCCCTAATATACGATGATTCCATTTACCCTAAACGCATTAGTGAAACCTAAATACGACTTTCTAAGTCCGTCTCGCTAATAATACCAAAAGTTTCTATTTTTAGAAGTTTCCCGATTTAGAAATCCGACATTACGTTTGCAACATTTTTAAAAGTTCCTACTTTATTTACTAATGCTATTAAGTGTTTCGCCAACATTTTAAAAGCTCAAAACATCTCGAAAGTGTCCGAAAAGCCATTTTCTAATTCCAATCAGCAAGCTCATATTATTGTTTTTCTCAAAAACGTTCCAAAATTCATTTCGCCATAACTCGGTCATTTTAAGTCCGTTTTCAGAGTTCGAGATATGAAAACCTATCTATTCGAAACGAGCTATCCAAAAACTACCTTCTCGGATAATGAAAACATTTTTAGGTGTCCAAAAACCTTAAAACAAATTCGGATCAGCAAGCACCCTTTTAGCAAACGCCTCTAAAAATCCAACCAAACTTCACAATAGTGCCTATACTAACCTAAACCCATTCACTACTAAATCAACCAACAAAATCCACTCTTAATCTATCCTAATCCCATCACCATCTTTGTTGCAACACACAAGAACACTCAATCTCACCAAGACTACAATATGAGTACATAAAAATACCAACATCTTTATTATTTATAAAAACTTACTTTATAAGCTTTGAAAATCATAACACAAACATATGGATGTATGGATCTCGAATAGAAGTGAAAGAACATAAAGAAATCAAAAGAAAAAGGTTAGGGTTTACTTACAAAGATGAAGAATAAGATGGGAACACAAAGACTTGAAAGATAAAATAAAGATCTTGAAAACCCAAGTATAAAAACTAAAACCATAACTTATAACATCTTGAACAAACTTGAAATCAAAGAAACCTTTTCTTGGAAACACCTTAGATCTTGTTAGAAATGAGTTTGGAGTGTGTGAATCTTGATAGAAATCAAAGGTATGAACACCTCTTGGTGTTGTATGTGTGCCATGACCACAAGGAGAGAAAGAGAGGAGAAATATTTTTGTTGGTGAGGCAAATATGAAACAATGACCTAAGTTTCTCAAAGTGTGGTTTAATAAGTGAGATCTAGGGTTTTAGGTTTAACCTTTTGTGGCTTGTGGGTTGATTTTGGTAGCTAACAAAAATGTGGACCATGAACCCTATAGTTCAAAGGAAACTAGGGCAAAAGGTAAAAGACCAAGCCAATTAACTAGCCAAGGTTTTAGTCACAAGTCTTGATTTTGAAATTTAAGTCAAAGAGAGAGCATAAGTCCAAAAGATCACATGTTTTTGTCTAGCTTAAGGTTTTTGTGCATGAGAATGACATTCTCATGTGTCATTATCTTGCACATGCATGAGGATTTCCAAATAAGATGCTCTTGATTTAATTTAGGACTCATGGTCGTATTGTTTGGGCTTTAGGCATTGAAATAGGCCAAGAGGGGGAGGGAAATTCAAAAATTTTACAAGTTTAATGATAATGGATGATAATTTGAGTTTCCATGCAAAGGTGGTAAATTTCCGGGGTTTAATTTGATCAAAAATGCTAAAAACGTAAACTCACGCCAAAAATATAAAAATTGCAAACGTAAATATTCGTAAACCACGAAATGACATAAAATGACTTTATTAGTTATAATTCATGCAAACTAAGCTCAGTCCGACGTCGAAACGTTTTCGATAATGATTTCTCAGTTTTACGCGGACAACTTCCCGGATTAACGACAAATTAACACGTAACTTATAAAAGTTTAAATAAATGAACGGAAGTGGGTAAAATATTTACCTAAATTTTACGGGGTGTCACATCCTTTCCCCGTTAGAAGAGCTTTGTCCTCAAAGCTTAAGACGTAGCATTCAGCGCAGATACTAGATTAGCAAAAAGGTGCGGATATTTCTTCTGCATTTGATCTTCACGTTCCTAGGTGAACTCAGGACCTCTTCTTGAGTTCCAACGTACCTTAACAATCAGAATGCGACTTTGCTTCAAACGCTTGACCTCGCGGTCCATGATTTTGACAGGTTCTTCAGTGAATTGGAGCTTGTCATTGATTTGGATCTCATACAACGGTATAGCAAGAGTTCATCAGATAGGAATTTCTTCAAGTTTGAGATGTGAAAGGTACTATGAACTCTGCTCAGCTGCTCCGAGAGTTCAAGTCGATAGGCAACTGTTCCAACTTTTGCGATAATCTTAAAAGGTCCAATATAACAGGGGTTAAGCTTTCCCCGTTTGCCAAAACGTATCACCCCTTTCCATGGCGATACTTTCAACATGACCTTATCTCCCACTTGGAACTCAAGGGGTTTTTGTCTTCAATCGGCATAGCTCTTTTGACGATCACGGGCAGCTTGAATACGACTCTTGATTTAAACAATCTTCTCAGTCGTCTCATGGATGATCTCTGGGCCAGTGAGCTGACTATCCCCAACTTCAGCCCAGCAAATAGGTGATCGACACTTGCGCCCATACAACGCCTCAAATGGTGCAGCCTTAATGCTGGTATGGTAACTGTTGTTATACGAGAATTCTACCAATGGTAAATGTCAATCCTAACTTTTTCCAAAGTCGAGCACATAGGCACGTAACATGTCTTCCAATGTTTGAATGGTCCTCTCACTTTGACCATCAGTTTGTGGGTGGTAAGCTGTACTCATATACAATCGAGTACCTAACGCTTTATGAAGAGACTGCCAAAAATGTGATGCGAATCTCCCATTACGGTCAGAGATGATCAAAACTGGCACTCCATGCCTTGAGACTACTTCCTTTAAGTACTGTCTCGTCAACTTCTCTAATGGGTCGTCTTCTCTCGTGGGTAAGAAATGAGCAGCCTTGGTCAGGCGATTGACGATTACCCAAATCGTATCCTGGCCAGTTGCCGTCTTTGGCAATTTAGTCACAAAGTCCAATGTTATATTCTCTCATTTCCATTACGGAATTTCTGGTTGAACCAACAAACCAGACGGCTTCTGATATTTCGCCTTAACCTTGGCACACGTTAAACACTTGCTGACGTAGGTGGCAATTTCTGCTTTCATGTTGGGCCATCAGTACAACTTTTTTAGGTCTTGGTACATCTTATCCGATCCAGAATGGATGGAATACTTTGACTTATGAGACTTATGCATAATCAAAGCCCTCAAGTCACCATAGCATGGAATCCAACTCCGGTTGTTCAAACATAAAGTTCCATCAGCATGAGGTTCAAGCTTATTAATCATACCATGCAGGTCTTTGGTTATGAAGTTCTCTTCTTTTCTGGCTTCTGATTGAGCACTCGGAATCTGTTTAAGAAGATTCAAACGAATAGTCATAACTAAGGCCCGAACTCGCAGTGACTTAATCCTTTCTTTTCGACTTAGTGCATCAGCCACTATGTTCGCCTTTCTTAGGTGGTATCGAATCTCATAGTCGTAATCACTCAACAATTCTAACTACCATCGTTGTCTCATGTTTAACTCCTTCTGATCAAGAATATGTTGCAAACTCTTGTGATCAGTGAACACGACACACTTTGTGCCATACAGATAGTGTCTCCACATGTTCAAGGCAAACACTACTGCACCCAGTTCTAGGTCGTGTGCGGTATAGTTCTTCTCATGGACCTTGAGTTAGCGGGATGCGTAAGCTATGACTTTCTCCTTTTGCATTAAAACCATGCCCAACCCTTTATGCGAAGCATTGCAGTACACCACAAAGTTCTCACTTCCCTCGGGTAAGGCCAAAATAAGCGCACTACATAATTTTTGTTTCAACAGCTGAAACGCAGCTTCTGCCTTTTCTCCCTAATCAAACTTCACGCTTTTCTGAGTCAACTTCGTCATAGGCCTAGCAATCTTTAAGAAACCTTAGATGAATCGTCGGTAGTAACCGGCCAAACCTAACAATTGATGAATCTCGGTTGGTGTCTTGGGTGATGCCCAATCCTTGATTGACTCAATCTTAGCGGGATCAGCATGAATGCCTTCACTATCAATCACGTGACCGAGAAACTGTACCTTTAAAAGCCAAAAATCGCACTTTAAAAACTTGGCGTACAATTCCTCCTCCTTAAGTAACCTCAAAATTAACTTAAGGTGCCCTTCATGTTCTTTTCTGCTCTTGGAGTAGATCAAAATATCATTGATGAATACGATCACGAATCTATCCAAGTACAGTTTACAACCGTGATTCATCAAATCCATGAAGACTGCTAGTATGTTAGTCAAACCAAACGGCATTACTTGGAACTCGTAGTGACCATAGCGAGTCCTAAACGCGGTCCTTGGGATGTCTTCCTCACAAACCCTGAGTTGGTGATAATCGAATCTCATGTCGATCTTAGAGTAAACTCTTGACCCTTGAAGTTGATCAAACAAGTAGTCGATTCTCAGAAGTGCGTATCGGTTCTTCATAGTAAGTTAGTTTAGTTCACGATAGTCGACACACATCCGAAAAGATCCATCTTTCTTTTTGACAAATAAAACCGGAGCTCCCCAGGGTGAGGAACTGGGTCTTATAAATCCTTTTTCATAAAGTTCTTGCAAAGATACGGGGCTAAGTGCTAATCGATACGGGGCTCGTGCTATAGGTGCAGCACCAGGGACTAAGTCGATTTGAAATTCAACTTGTCGAGCGGGTGGTAGTCTGGAAATTCTTCTAGAAAGACTTCCGGAAATTCCTGTATAATTGGCACGTCCTCAAGTCGCTTCTCCTCCGACTTGTCCTCAGTCTTCTTGGATGTAACTTGCGCTAGATAAACTTGACATCCTTTCTGTATATACTTTTGGGTCTTTGTACACGATATGATACTCAACTTCGACTTACTTCCGCTGTCACAATCATCACCTCTGATTATCAACACCTCATCTCCATAAGAGATACAAATTACCTTCTCGTCACAAACGATCATAGCGTGATACTTTGACAACTAATCCATACCGATAATGACGTCGAAACTACCAAGTTCTACGGGCATTAGATCAATGTCTAACGGATAACCTAATAATCCTAACGTACAGCCTCTAAGGACAACATTGGTTTCTGAAATTCTTCCATTGGAAAGTTCTATAGCATAGCTAGTGTCTAAAGTAGATGGTGCAACATTAGGCAAAGCACTAAAGGTAGACGACACAAAACTTCTATCGGCACCCAAATCGAATAACATAGAAGCATAACAGTTATTGAGAAGGAACGTACCCGTTACGACGTTGGAATCAGGGTTTGTTCCTCCTCCTCTAGTGGCATAAGCCCTCGCTGTAGCTTCATTGCTACCAGTCTTGTTTTTAATCTTGTTTCCATTGCCGTTTCCTCCTCCATTTCCATTTCTATTCACTCCTCCATTTCCATTTCCTCCTCCATTTCCATTACCATTCCCATTTCCTCCTTCATAGTCATCACTTAATTTTTCTTGTGGCATATGCCTGCTATAGCTTCATAAAGTTCCTAGTCTTGTTTTTAATCTTGTTTCCATTGCCGTTTCCTCCTCCATTTCCATTTCTATTCACTCCTCCATTTCCATTACCATTCCCATTTCCTCCTTCATAGTCATCACCATTTTCGTCTTCCTGTGCATCCTCACCTTCCACTAAGGGTTCAAGGTTTCTGACAGCGTCGCGAGCTTCCAACGCTTCTGCTACTTGGCGAGCAATTAGTTCGTTAACCACTTCACGTGTCATCGTTGCTCCAGATCATGTGTTAGGCATTGTCCTATAACATAACAATATACTACAAGATGAGATTTCTAGGTGATACGAGATTATTAACGGGGTTCGATACAAACAATAAGTTTCATCACATGGAAATACACAATCATAATAGGTTCATGATAATGCCATGATTTAGTAAGAATACGGTATACAACGAGTAAAAGAAAATAACATTAGATTTAGAACATCGTAACATAGAATAATACATATTAGATTTCATATCATCAAATGCTAATGGGTACATCATGGTTCCCAAAAGATAGGATTTACAAATCCCTAATAATTCGCTACTACTAGATACTACGGATTAATACGAGAACAATCATGGAGTAATCTAAGGACGGTAGCCTAAGTGCTTCCTAGCACATGTCTCAAGCCTACCAATCCTTATACGATTATAAAATCGGAAACGTCAAATCTGCCTCATCTCTCTTTGAACGCGCAACTCCCTACGCTGATGTTGGGCAACTCTCTAACTCGCAGCATCTAACATGCCTCTAAGTCTCGTATTATCCCACTCCAGCTCACTGATCCTCTCTGACATTATAGTACCCTGCTGACTCGTTGCTACAATCATGTGCCTTTGATCCCTCTGAATGCTCTCAATAGCCTGAACTCTGTGAACTGGGATGTCTAAAGTGTGATCATGAAATCTTTACACCAGGTCTCCCAACGTCTCATAAGTAACCTCTACAGCTCCCTCCTCGTGAGCAGGCTCAGGGATATCATCTGGCACTACAGGATGCGTAGCTCTATCATCTCTAACCTCAACCGTACCCCTCGCACACGTCTCGACCTCCTCTCGAGCAAGTCTCAACCACAACCCTAACAACTATCCCTCTAGCTCTAAGAGTATCCGCATATGCAATACACTCGTCGATCTCTGCCTGAATCTCAAGATCTATATCAGGCTCGATGTTGAGGCTATCACTACCCCGACCAATCAAAGTCATCTACAAACTGGCCATTCTTAGGTTTTCAAACTGGCCTCTCATTCGAACTAACCTTTAAATCCGTTACAGAATCAGAACTCCTAGTCCTCTTGCGAGGTGGTAACAGGTCAACACGTATAGAAGACAATGCTTCAGGTTTAGGTGAAGAACCGGTACAGATGTGCTAGGGTACCTACTCCTCTTGCTAGATGACCTCGCAGGAGAAGAATGAGATGGTCTATCGGTAATAGCAGCAGATGAATGAGGAATACTCGGTACTGATGAACATAACTGATGACTAGATCTCATACCCGATGGTAGTGTTGATGATGAATGATCCAAAGATGAATGACTAGGTGAAGAATCAGATAAGGCATCTGTAGAAGAATTTGATGAAGTCTTTGATGATGAACTCGATGGTGAATCTCTCAATGAATCATCCGAAGTAAAGTGCTCTGATAAAGAGTAGTCAACTGAGTGTCTCACGGCAAGACGGTGAGTAGGTAGCGGCCCAACCCTCTTCCTCGCAATCAACATGTGTATTGGTCCATTAGGATGGTAGCGGTACGGTCGACCGTGGGGAATAGGCTGTTCGGGTGAAACAAGGGTAACTCGTCTACGACGAACACTAGGTGATGTGGGTAGAATCTGACTAGTAGGTGGTGCAACCTCAACGGGTGGTATCTCATGAGTGGATGATGGTGGTGTATCAGGTGTGTCATCGTCAGATGAGTCGGTGTAGATGAATGCAGATGTGTAGTGTGTAGTAGGAGCAGTAGGTGGTATCGTGGATGTAATAGGTGAGATGGTAGGTGTCTCAGCAGGTATCAATGAGGTGTCGTCATGAACGACAGGTGGATCAGTAGTAGGTGTAGTGGCTGGCACAGTGGTAGGGATCCTACCAAACCAAAGAACTCGTCCAGAAGATGTCCCAACACTCTCCTCGGAAGAATCTAGAGAAATCGAAATAGCAGAGATAGTCATAACCTACACAAGCAAAATTTTATATAAATTTCCTTTATATCAACCGTGCATGATGCGGGAAAATGAATGAATAAGTAAACGAACAATATAATTATAGTAACATTAGTTATACTTAGTATTTAATTACATAGTACATATACATATTACGTATACGTAAGATTACGTAAAGCACATATAATCCGGTAAGGATCACATATTGGTTATAGACCAGACCTAGTTATACTACATGGTTTTCTATAACCTGGCTTTCATACCAATCTGTCACACCCCCGAATAGGGTCCTGTCAGAATAAGCGTTCGGGGGCGTAACGTTCAAGATTATCTTAAGTACAAAGCATAAAGAATGACCTCTAAGGGTACGTTTTAAAAATAAACACCGTTGCATTAATATAAAATATTAATAAGTTTTACATCGAACAATTCAAATGATTTAAGAGTTAAAGTGCGGAAGCTTAAATGAGTTTCAACAACGGTATTTAAAAACATAGATAATTTCTTGATGAACGGTCCAGGAAAAAGACTTCACATAATTCAAGCATCGACATCCAAGCTAAGCACCTGAGAAAAACATGCTTAAAACATCAACATAAAGTTGGTGAATTCATAGGTTTAGTTCAAATATTATCAGTGTGGACCACAAGGTTCAAAACGTATGTGACAATCATAGGAGATACAACTTCACATAAAGAGGCATTTACATTGCACTAAGCTCATGACACCGAAGCTAATGGGGAGGTAGCATGTACATTGCCAAATAAAGTTGCCCTGGTAGGTGCCTGACCAAGACACCCAGTCTAGTTTCGACGTGATATACATCCGTTGGCCTGTATAATCCGTCATACCCGACCAATAAGAGTCACCAAACCCGAATAGGTATTATTAGTCCCAATATATCTATTTATTCACTCACGCTTACTTAACCAGCCAGTCGGTTAAAGGTAATTAACGGTTCATGATAATTCGGGCAGTAGTGGTCTAACGCTACTTAGGCAACATGTAAACTGAGGAAAATCTCACGTATAGTACTTGTGTCCATTTATAAAATCAAGCATTGTTTCTCAACCCAAGTTATAAAACCTTTATTCAAAACGAGTCAAAAGTGGGGCTATGAACTCACCTTAAGCAAATGGTGAGCAAATAATTCAATGGAGATAATAACGATATCGAACGAATCTAACCGCGACCTAATTAAAAGACGTGCTTCAGAAACGAGGAATAAATACGAAACATCGAATAAGACGCTTAACGAAAATAGACATCCATAGGTGTTTGTGCTTTTAGTTTGTATAATAAAATGTGTCATTACGAAAGCATAAGGTTTACATTTATGTTACGCCATATTTCACGGGAAGATTCTATCTTCGGAAAGTTACTATTTTTAGAAAGTTTCTACTTTAGGAAAGTTCTAAGTTTTGGTACGTTAATACCGTCCCCTAATATAAGATGATTCCATCTACCCTAAACGCATTAGTGAAACCTAAACGCCACTTTCTAAGTCCCTCTCGCTAATAATACCAAAAGTTTCTATTTTTAGAAGTTTCCCGATTTAGAAATCCGACATTACGTTTGCGACATTTTTAAAAGTTCCTACTTTATTTACTAATGTTATTAAGTGTTTCGCCAACATTTTAAAAGCTCAAAACATCCCGAAAGTGTCCAAAAAGCCATTTTCTAATTCCAATCAGCAAGCTCATATTATTATTTTTCTCAAAAACGTTCCAAAATTCATTTTACCATAACTCGGCCGTTTTAAGTCCTTTTTTAGAGTTCGAGATATGAAAACCTATCTATTCGAAACGAGCTATCTAAAAACTACCTTCTCGGCTGATGAAAACAATTTGAGGTGTCCAAAAACCTTAAAACAAATTCGGATTAGCAAGCACCCTTTATGCAAACGCCTCTAAAAATCCAACCAAACTTCACAATAGTGCCTATACTAACCTAAACCCATTCACTACTAAATCAACCAACAATATCCACACTTAATCTATCCTAATCCCATCACAATCTTTCTTTAAACACACAAGAACACTCAATCTCACCAAGACTACAATATGAGTACATAAAAATACCAACATCTTTATTATTTATAAAAACTTACTTTATAAGCTTTGAAAATCATAACACAAACATATGGATGTATGGATCTTGATTAGAAGTGAAAGAACATAAAGAAATCAAAAGAAGAAGGTTAGGGTTTATTTACAAAGATGAAGAATAAGATGGGAACACAAATACTTGAAAGATGAAATAAAGATCTTGAAAACCCAAGTATAAAAACTAAAACCCTAACTTATAACATCTTGAACAAACTTGTAATCAAAGAAACCCTTTCTTAGAAACACCTTAGATCTTGTTATAAATGAGTTTGGAGTGTGTGAATCTTGATAGAAATTAAAGGTATGAACACCTCTTGGTGTTGTATGTATGTCGTGACCATAAGGAGAGAAAGAGAGGAGAAATGTTTTTGTTGGTGAGGCAAATATGAAAGAATGACCTAAGTTTCTCAAAGTGTGGTTTATATAGGTGAGATCTAAGGTTTTAGGTATAACCTTTTGTGGCTTGTGGCTTGATTTTGGTGGCTAACAAAAATGTGGACCATGAACCTTATGGTCTATGTGGTTCGGCCGAAACTAGGGCAAAAGGGAAAAGATCAAGCCAATTAACTAGCCAAGGTTTTAGTCACAAGTCTTGATTTTGAATATTAAGTCAAAGAGAGACCATAAGTCTAAAAAATCACATGTTTTTGTCTAGCTTAAGGTTTTTGTGCATGATAATGACATTCTCATGTGTCACTATCTTGCATATACATGAGGATTTCAAAATAAGATGCTCTTGATTTAATTTAGGACTCATGGTGGTATTGTTTGGGCTTTATGCGTTCGAATAGGTCAAGAGGGGGAGGGAAATTCGAAAATTTTACAAGTTTAATGATAATGGATGATAATTTGAGTTTCCATGCAAAAGTGGTAAATTTTCGGGGTTCCGTTTGATCAAAAACGCTAAAAACGTAGACTCACGCCAAAAATATAAAAATTGCAAACGTAAATATTCGTAAACCACAAAATGACATAAAATGACTTTATTAGTTATAATTCATGCAAACTATGCTCAGTCCGACGTTAGAACGCTTCCAATAATGATTTCTCAGTTTTACGCGAGACAACTTCTCGGATTAACGACAAATTAACACGAAACTTATAAAAGTTAGAATAAATGAACGGAAGTGGGTAAAATATTGACCTGAATTTTAAGGAGTGTCTCACTATATATGTATGAACTTACCTCTACTGTAAGGCCATTGTCTAGTAACACATTTTTTAAACCGCTTTAAAGATGGAAAATTAAGATATAGTTAAATATGCACAGACTATGATTAATCTACTTGTTCTGTTTCATGAAAAAGATATTCTATTTAGCGAGTAATTCAGTGGTCAAAGGATATATATGAAATTATACTTCATTTTATCTACTCGTATTAAATATGATATTAAATTCGACCAAACTAACATGCAACAAGAGATGAAGAAACATACTGAGGGGTAGCTAGCATGTCATTCATAGAGACTTGTGATTCGGCCATGCCATACATAGAGACTTGTGACTTAACTACGACACATATCACTAGTTTAGACACAATTGCATGCGTAGCCCCACCATTAAATAATCCCAAAGAGACAGTGGCACTGTCTGTTTATTAAGTACTCCGTAACATATTTTAGTAGCACAAACTGTGTAAAATAACGGAAAAGAAACATCAACAATAAAAATAGCAAGAACACACCATGAGACTGCAATTTTGCATAATATAGAAAAGAGTTGGTTCATCACCTTCTAAATATGCAAGAGATTCGCCAAAGAGTTTCTTGGGTACACACACTTTTAGTGAAGTTTTAGGCCTAATACAAACAAGATGGGAAATATGGTTTTGTTGCTTGAGTTTACTTTTGAAAAGGTTTTAAGCTAGAGGTGGAAAAAAGGGTCACGTTGAGTAATGGCATAATGGGTCAAAACGAGACATTATGATATGGTTTGTGAGGTTGGGTTGGCCCCAAATTGAATAAAAATGATTTAGCAGGTTCTTTGAATATTAAAAACACATTGGGTTAATTTATATTTTACTCATTTGACCCATTACAGATAAATCATAATCTGAATCACCCATTCGTAAGCAAGCGGGTCAAAACTCTCACCTCTAATCTTAAGCTTAATAAGCTCTAATTTAACAAGAAAAATGAGGAAATGGAAGAAGACAATCTTACCCTACTAATACAAGGGTGTTAGTTTCACAAGGGTGTTTGTTTCCTTCTCATCAATGGTAGGTATACCGTGAAAGAGCTTCAGTGTAGCATATATACATATCATACCAGATAAGTACCACACAAGAAAACAGATTCAAAATTCGACCAAACCAGAAAGTTAAGAGACATATATCCAATTGGCTCATCACTTCATCAGAACAAAACTTTTCATGCACTTTGTGTACACGTTATAAGATTCACTAACTAGGAAAGATCCAGAGGTAGGGGAGGATAAAAGAGAAAGAAAGCCATATTATTAGAGATAGAAAGAGATGGAAGTGTGGTGTGTTTCTAGGGAGAGAAGGAGTGAAAGCAAGACCATACATTCTTTTTTTACAAATGATGTTCTTAGCCCTACTTGGACGTAAGGAGGGGATTTATATAGGTAAGAAATGTTTTAAGTTAAAACAATCTTTACAATTATAGTCAACCTGCGTGTCTTTCGCCTAATGTTAACTAAGATGTAATTATGTATTGAGTCGCTTCATATTTTCAAGGCTAACAATCTTCGTCGCAAAATATGTAGACTGACGAAATTGACTTTAAATGTTCCTAAAAGGATAGTACATCACAACAAAAAATAATGTTCTTTCAAGCTGAGATGTCTTTATGTTTTCATTCTGGTCTGAGATCACTTTGTAGCCAGCTTGGATGCTTCCAGTGGTCTCTTTACTTATTCGCATGATCAAGTGTTATATGGATGAGTTGGATTAATATTCCCAATTAGTGTAATATGTCAATGAAAAGCTTTCTTCATTAGACTCATTTTTGAATTGAAATTTTCTGAATCAGCTTCCACCCCAAAACCAACATTGTATCTATGTAGCAGATTTTGAAACTTGGATGTAGCTTGAACAATTTCTATCTTTGTCTTAACGTGCCAATGAAATTTATAGAAAATGAAGCCAACCATGCCAAATAGTATTGCTTTCTATACTGTTTTCATGAGGCATTTTCGCTTGAATATCCGTGGGAGAGACCTTGCGAGAATCGCGAACAACAATTCTTCTCACGTATGCAGGAATACCTTCACACAGAACCATACATAAGTAAAGTAGAATATACGCTATCCCCTAGGAAGTGAATAAAACACGTTAGCGAGAATCGTCAAAACCGCAATAGTTTATATGCCTATAGCCCTTCTTTATTGACCCGAAAAACTACACCACGTATACGATTTCCCCCCATGATGGTTGCGAACTCTAGAGTAGCATCATTTGTTTGTTTTTTTTTGTTTTTGTGTTTGTTTCGTGTTGTCTATATATCAAAGAAGTTCTTTTTCATAAGAAACAAATCTTTGAAAAGTTTCATTGAAGCTGTAGTAAATAATTTGAAATTTGTTAGGATTAAATGTACCTATTGACGTTTCTTGAGGCACACAATAATATTCTATGAGAATTACTAATCACATGCTGCAACTTTTGAGTTCGCTGTTGGTTAATTATCATCTCAAACCTCGTATACTGTCGGCGATGTTTGTTGTGAACACATGATGACGGTAAACCGGATATTCCCAATCTTGAAACTGAAGTACCATTCCCAAATTTTTGTTACTAAGCTTGGCACCGTTGTTGATTGGAAGAAAAACGCGTATGTAGATGCTAAATTTATAAGTTAACCCTATACTCATGCTCAGAACGTATAAGAACTACAATACTCTGAAAACTATCGCCACGATCTGAAACTACGTGTGACACTGATCCTACACTGTAACTCTTTAAGTGATAATAAAACCTGTAAGTACTATAATGTAACTCTTACTAGTGTGCAGGTACTAAACTAGATAATCTAAGTCCCAATCATAATCCTTGTGTGCTCAAGCAAGTCATCAATCAATAGAGGAAGTTTAAAGAAAATGGGTAGAAAGTAGATGGATAGAAATAGTCTCGATGGTGAATAAGGTAGACGCCTCTCTTGAATCCAACTTCACTTCAAATAGAAAGACCAACGTTATCTTCGTGATTCACATGACTTGTCTTTAATAGCGAATCATAAGCCTTTTGTCATTTTAAGTGCAATATTATAAATTTGTTTTAAGGTTTGATGTATTGTGTATGTTTGTATTGTTTGAATTTGGGGGGTAAAATTCATAACAAACTTTGAGATTTATTTGTCGATTTAGGGATGGAAGTTGTAAACTTTAATGATTTTATGGAGGTGTTATCGATTATAAAAAGATAACAGGATAATAATTCTGTTAACGAGAAGGGTTGAAATTGAATGATATGATAACACTTCGGTTTGCTTTATATGAAGACAAGTACGAACTATGTAATATAGATTTGCATCTTTGGAATGCGACGAAATTGAAATATCTATGGTTTCGTGTTAGGTTGTTCGGTAGAGAGGTTCGGTGGTGGAGTTCAGGTTCGGTGGAGTTAAAAAAATTCTTCGCGCTGAAAACTTATGACACGTTCATAAGTTAAAAGCTGGGACAAAAAACTTTTAAAAAGAAGAAAATTTTAAGACCACAAAGCTTGAAGCCTTTTTCCTCGTCTGTAAACGCGCGGTTTCTAGACGTAAGAAGACATAAACTTTATGTGAGCTATTTTGTCTATTTTAAGATCAAGTTGAAGAATTCTTAAAGAGGAAAATAAGAAGATTGGTGATTTAGAGAGAATATATGCTCATATAAGCTTCGTATTAAGCTACGTAAATCCCATCGAAATAACAAACATCAATTACCACACCCCTTTTCGGTTAGCTCTTGATACTTGTACGTGTTATGATGATCACTAAGTAGAAAGAGTGTGTGAGAGGGCCGGGTAGTAGGATAAAGAGCAAAAGAGAGCCATATTATTTCGAGTGAGAAAGAGATGGGAAGATGTTGATCCCAAACCTAGATCGATTTCTTAGGTTGTCTAAGGTTAAATTACCTTGGATATTATTAGATCAATAATACGAGTACTCTTAACTTAATACTGAGGTTTACAACCTTGAAGCTTTTCTCTTAATCGACTTTGACAACTATGAAGATTTATATGCAAAATTGATGATAATGTGATATCTCAACTAATGCCCTAGAGCCTCCTTTTATAGACTCAACCGGTGTGTCCTAGTGGCTTCCAATAATTCTAAGATATCTTAATCTTTTCTAAACATAAACGTAATCTTCTAAATAAATACATTATGTATATCTTGTACATAAATATCTTAATACTTATCTTCACAGGTAATCTTGTTCTCCAAACAATCTTTATCTCTTTAATTCGTCTTTATCCTCTTGACAGTAGAAAGTCTTCAAACAGTTGTAATCCTTTCACCAACAGCACTAATAAACATAAGCAGTAGAGTAGTAACATAGTACTAGTAGTACTTAAATATTCTAATAGTAGTAATTTGTACTAGAGTCTAACATTTACTACTTGCAGCACTAATACTTAGCTTATATTTAGTTTCAGAAACTGAGGAGTCTTAACTTAACTAAACAGGTCAGTTAACTTTTTTGCTATTCAGTACTAAATTTTACTAACAGTAGTAAGTAGCAGTGGAAGGGTAACATATGTACCCTCTAGTACTAATACTTAGCATAACTTTCATTATGTGTACCGGAGCAGTAAATAACTTTCTAAGAATTATGACGTCTTTATAAGTCCAATCGAAGCTGTGTGTGTTTTAAAGAGAATGAGGAGATAGATGAGTTACACCATTCTTTGTTACAAATGATTTCCTCACCTTGCGCCTTGGAAGTAAGGAGGGGAATCTACTATATATAATATAGTCAATATATATATATATGGATATACTGCCAAGACACGTTTCTAGTTATAACAACAATTAACAATTCTAGTTCCGGTGTCTTGCCTAGTGTACCTTTCGTAATTTTGTATTAGTCTTCATTATTTTAGAAGGCTAACACTTTTGTTTTCACTATCAGTGTTCAATAGAAGTTACAGTTGATAATTTCACGTGAAAACAATAAGAATCCGATTTAAATAACTTAACAAGAATGATATAGAAGGATATGAGGACCGCAAACTAAGGATACGAGTCACAGAGTATCATCGGACGTTAAAACTACCGAACCCAATACTTACTATAAGAAATCATAATTCAAAATATGAAAAAATAGTTAGGGGTTTTACATTATGATACGCACATCCAGAGGGTAAGTGATAGTTACACCTAAACCAAAGTCATTAGTCGATAAGTGGGACAGTATAACCTTTTAATATAAACGATGGAGTTATTTTATGTATACATAGCCTTCTTGATTAGTACATCTAGCAAAAATAAGTACCCTGGTATAGGTTTCCTCGAACGTCCATAAAACGTGGAAATCAAGTTGGGTGAGAAAACATTTAATCTTATCGAAAAAGTATATGAAAATGAGAGTTCACGTTAGAAGCTCGTAAAACTAAATCTAAGATTATTTATCTTTTATAAGCTGTTGTACATATCGATGCGCTAGAAATTTTTTAAATATTTTAATGCAAGTTTGTAAATTTATAAAACTCGTTCTACGTTACACGCACTCAACTGGGTAGAGTACACGGTCGTTATGTAGTGCATAGTATGTTGGTAAATCCGAAGGTTGTTTTGTCCCAAGAGATAGGTTTGTACTAAGTTTCCTAATTTGATTGTGTCACGTTAGAAAAATGGTTTTGATGTTGAGTAAATTACGTAAGAAAAATAAATGAGGAAAAACGTAAATAAGTTTTCGAAAGACCAATTAGGAGAAAGGGTGCTAGCTTAACATTTCATTATTATTATGAACTTGTTTTCATGCGCCACATATAATTACAAGTATACATTAGTGGTTCTAATATCGATAAGACGCCGCGTTGGTCGCCCTAGAGGTCCAAATCCTCTTTTACAAACTTGCGATCCCAAAAATCCTATGATCACACATGCACGGTATCTAAGCTTGTAGTGGTTAAATCCTAACTATCCTTAAGACCAATTCAGTAACCTAAAGGTTACTAACCCTCTCTAAAAGAGTTCTTGCTTTTTTTAAGTGTTTAATGTGATAAAGACGGTAAAATGGTCAATTCCTACACTAGGGATAGGTGCCAAACTATCCTAGTACCCTGCTAATCCAAGGTTTAAAATGGTCAATTTACTATTAGGACTAACAAGATCCAAAATCACCCTCTACACTACTAAAATACAAGTATCAATGAAAGGCTATAAGGATATCCAATGAAAGTTTCATTAAACAGGAAACATAGATCATAACAATAGTGAATACATGGTTAGGCCAGCACTAAAGGTGCTTAGCCACTCATAGCAACAACAATATGAGACATAAATGATTTCATTGACTGAATAACCATAATCCTTACAAAGCGTACGTTACGAATGATTAATGCTTAGTAATGTAAAGTGATCCTCCCTTGGACTTCTGGTGGAATGCTTCGTCTTCCAGAGGTATTGGTCACCTCTTTGCTGTTGTGGAATGAAGTGGTGGAGTGAATGATGAAAATGAAGCCGGATTAGGGATCTATTTATACTATTCGAACCCGTTACGCCGTAACAGTTATGTAGACGTTACACAGTAACCTTGCTTACGTGTACTTCATTTTCTTCAGGCTAAATCGATGTTATGGCGTAACCAGATGAGTGTTACGTCGTAATGCTGGATAGGATACATCATCTCTTCAAGTTTGAATTGTTACGGCGTAAGGATGACGAGGCTTTACAGCGTAAAAGTGGTGATGACTCAGCTCTTAGTAAATATATGTTACAACGTAACCATATTGGGGGTGTTACGCCGTAACTGGCCTTGGTTTCTTGAATTTTGCAACAAATGCATGTCTTCCATGTCCAAATCCCGCGTTTTTTGCTCAAATGCTCAAATTGTACCTGAAAACTAAATATATGTTAAGTATGTTTTTCCAGACCATCATATATCATTTTTAATAGCATTTTCATAGAGAATTTGATACTAAAAATTATGACTATTGGAAGTTAATCAAATAATTGTCACCTACTTGACTTCTACTTGCCCTCAATAGAACTCCGATAAGAATAAATCTATAACAAAAAGGCTTCCTCAATTTAACTTGGGAAAAATGGTTTATAAATTTACTTATACTAAGAAAGGACCAAAGCCAACACACCAATCACAAAGGACACAAAAAAACAACTCAATTCACGACTAATCTAAGTGTTTTTATTTTCGGTGTCACGATCACTCAATGCTCAGTTTTTCCAAAAACAATTACAGTATTCTATCATAAGCTTGAAGGTACACAAATCTCCACCAGCCTACAGTTAGAGTCCAACAGTCTCAAAGCAACCTCGGGTTATATTTGCGGATATTAGGTTGACATGTAAGGAATAGACATGAGATACATTTTTAATGGATGTTAAGATAAAAACACAAACAAATAGTCATCTAAATCTAAGGTATCCATACCCAGCTACTGTCCATCCATAGTCCAAGTCTTCTAGTGCGAGAACTTGATCATATCCTCACAATAGGATAACTAATAATGAGATCTTGCGGAGTATGCTAACCCATAATCTAGGATGGTTTATAGTTGCACCATCCTTTTCATCACTAGGTGGCTTATAGTTAGCACCACCATTAGATTGGGTTCATAATACTAACCCAACCTCAGGAGCTCATCACACAATAGGTAGGGGACATTATATTGCATCTCCACCTTTTTTTTCTTAATTTTTTTTATTTTGCTCCTGGATATAAACAACACATCCCCTCACTTGAGATACACAGTATCAAAAGTGACAATACCAGGGGGTCTTCTATGATCAATATAATATATCATCAACGAAAGAACTAATCTTTGAACCTTTTTCCCCGAACCATAAACTTTGGTAGCCAGAAATTTCAACACAAAGATAAATAGACTACAGGGTAGGCTCAAGCGAAAATGGAAGTAACGAACATCATAGGTGTAAACAAGTGAAAGGCTAAACAGGTGACACAAGGGTATCTTGCCACTTAAAGAGTCTGTGATTAAGGGTTTTACATGGGAGGTTCGACAAGCCATTGTGACTAAGTCGAAATTACCGAAGGAATTACACGAAGGATCGATTATTCGTTGATACGTCTAAAAAAATCAACGATGTAGAGTATTGTACAAAGTGGAAGATATCGCCACTTGCCTTGTAGAGTATGTAAAGTTTTGGGATGATTGGGAAGTTGACCGTTACGAAAAAGCCAACTTAGGTTGTTATTTTTGATCTATGATCAAGATGTTATAAATAGTTGTGTCTTTATCATGGTAACGGTCGGGAAAAAGTGTCTAGCAGCTTGTACTTTAGGCTTAATCTATTTGTTTCTTGATTTTTATTTAACAAAAATTTACTTCCCTCTCACCTAATGATTGGCCGCTGGTTTTACGCGAATGAGGATGTGATCGAGCGTGCATGTCTATTTCGTCGTTATGACCATGTATGCATGTCTCAGCTGCCTTGTTGGTTTACGAGTTTTGGTGAAAGTTAGAAGGTTCCTACCCTATATCATTCTTCATCCTAACCGTTGGTTAAATTCGAATGAGGATGTGATCGAACACACATGTTGTTAGATATGAGTAAAAGACTCGGTCACCCCGTATATTTATTGTTTATAATAGTTCGTAGTTTAATAGTTAATCGTATGTCTTTCGGTTTTAAGCCGGGTACTAATACCCGGTATTTTGTAAAAACTATATAAGCCTCTTCCAACTTTGGAAGAGGCAAGCTAGTCATTTACTCTTTTCATAGAAAACACATTTTCTCTCTCTAGATATTCTCTCTCATGTGTTTCTCTCTCTAGAAACTAGCCCAATCACAAGAATCATCACCGTGTTATGAAGTGTTAAACGGGATCCTACAATTGGCATCAGAGCGACGTGTGGATTCGTGGTTGATTTGTGTGGTTAAAAGAATCAAATTCGTGCTTATTTTTGGTTCTAAAAACCCACGGCTCAAAAAGCTTATTTGGGCTTAATTGGTTGATTAATCTTGGTGTTTCTCGTGTTATACATGCTAAGGAAGAAGCATTGTTACTCCTACAAGTGATCCTCAAGCCTCAAGATCAAAAACGAAGATATAAGGTTCGAATTTTATTGTGTGTTCTTCGTGGAGGTTTGCTACATATTGGACGATTCACAAGGAAATACGAGTTTATGTGTGTCTAATCTTGATATACACACTTAATATTGTATGTTCTAGCCTTTGTTCGTGGTTAATAAGCTCATTTAGTGAAAATTTGCAAAATTCGTACTTGGCATTCTTCGTGGCGGTTTGACAGGAAAGAGACAAGATCCACGTTTTAAGGAAGTTGTCAGGCGGCGGTTTGACTTGGTCAATGGCGAGTTGAGTATAATAATAATATTTATCAGCCGGCGGTTTGCCATTCTTGTGGCGAGTTGCCTTTTAGGTGGCGAGTTGAGCAGGTACACGGCGACTTGATTATAATATTGAGCAAATTCAAACGTTACTATGGCCAAATTGAAAACAGACGGCGAGTTGCTCTAGTTTAATGTGACGGCGAGTTAATAAGTCACGGCGAGTTGCTCCTTTTATTCCACGGCGAGTTAAGGATTTCTAGGCAGCGAGTTACTAGTAAAAACGGCGGTTTGCTCATTATTTTAATTGGCAGCGAGTTGTCGAGGTTCACGGCTGTTTGCTTATTTAATTAGAGCGGCGAGTTGTCAAACTTCGCAGCTGTTTGAGTTTAATACACGGCGGTTTGGTTTATATTTTTAGCGGCGATTTAATTTTCAAAAATTTTAGCGACATTTTTTTAGAGTAAAAAAAAATGTTCGAATAAGATTCGTCCACCAATGCTTGGACTAGGAAGATATTCACAGTGGATATCACGTTTTCTATGGTACATTGACACAAAAAATAATGGTGAAGGACTGAAAAAATGCATACTTAATGGTCCCTACGTGCCAACAAGTGTACTTATTCAAGCTGTTCCAGCAGCGGAAGGTCGTCCTGCAGTTCAACAACATACAGCAATTGAAACTGTATTGAACATGACTCCAGAGAACAAAGAACACTTTCAGTCTGAAAAGGAAGCAATTTTCTTGCTTTTAACTGGCATTGGGGATGAAATCTATTCCACTGTTGATGCGTGTCACACAGCGAATGAGATGTGGATAGCCATTGAAAGGCTACAACAGGGTGAATCATTGAACGTACAAGATGTAAATACCAATTTGTTCTAGGAATTTAGGAAGTTTACTTCTCGAGATGGAGAATCAATGGAGTCGTATTACTTACGGTTTTATAAACTGAAGAATGAGTTGACAAGGAACAACCTGCAAGTTACAACAACGCAAGTGAATGTTCAATTTCTTCAACAACTTCAACCAGAATGGTCAAGATTTGTGACGGTCGTTCAGCAATCAAAGGAAATAGACACCATCTCATATCACACATTCTTTGACATTCTAAAGCAGTATCAAAACGAGGTTAATGATATCCGTACTAAGAGAATAGCCAAAAGTGCAAATCCATTAGCACTTCTTGCGGCTGCTCAACCATATTCAGATAATTACTATCAAGCACCAAAACCTCAAAGATCAAATGCAACATCATCTTCCACAAGACCAAGTGCATCTACCAGACACAAAGGCAAAGAGATCGCTAAACCAATTACACCTCAATATGAGTCAATGTCTAAAGAAGACAGTGATCTTGAACAAGCTCAGACGGATAAGGATATGCAAAAGAATTTGGCACTCCTTGCAAAGTATTTCAAAAGGCTCTACAAACCTACCAACAACAACCTTCGAACTTCTTCAAACTCCAGGAACAAGACTGAAGATACCACACCAAGGTATAACAACGACAATCAGTCAGGATAGTTTGGGAATCAAAGGAAAATGATAGTTGATAGGGCTAAGGAAACTGTAGGCAGTCCGATAGTGCAACAAACGGGGATACAATGTTTTAACTGCAAGGGATTTAGCCACTATGCAAAGGAATGCAAGAAGCCAAAGCGGGTTAAAGACTACTCGTATCACAAGGAAAAGATGATGATGTGCAAACAAGCTAAGCACGGTGTTCCACTGCAAGCTGAGCAAGCGGATTAGCTAGCGGACACGGATGAAGAGATTGATGAACATGAATTGGAAGCACATTACAGTTTCATGGCAAAGATTCAGGA
>BQNB010056348.1:0-38702 GCA_026074375.1 Tanacetum coccineum | reverse complement strand
TTTGTGATGAAGCAAAAGGAGGATTTAGAAAGAGAAGAAGAATGATTCTGGTATGGTATCTAGTTTATCAAATATGTTTTTTTTTGTTTTTTTTATTAACTTATGTTTTTGATAAATAAGAAAGATAAGTACTAGAAGTATTTTGTTGGAAAGTACTATCATCTTAATTGATTTTTTGGTAAAAAAGTAAAACAAAATGATTTGGTGAATAAATAGTTTTAAATGTGCAAAAAGGTTTAAGGCATAAATGATTGAAGGAAAATAAAACTGTTTTAAGGGATTGAGTGTTGGTTAACCATCACACAGCAAATGGTAATCAATTCACCATGTCTAGCAGACATAAGAATTGACTAGTCCAAATCAAACAGTTTTGGTAAAGACATCTCAAATCTGTTGATGGTTGACAATTTACCAAAAATTGTATGGTGATCAATACACCATGGTATTACACTGAATTATTGGCTACTCCAAAGCAAACGGCTTTTTGGTAAAGAGAACTCAAATCCGTTGATAGCTTTAATAGTTTGCTCAAAACTATATGGTCCTCAACTCACCAATGTTTTATTACTGAGAGTTGACTAGTCCTGAGCAAACGGCTACAGGTAAAGACTAATCAAATCCGTTTATGGTTGTAATGACTTACCAAAAGTCATATAGTATTCAACACACTATGATTCATGTTCTGAGTGTTGAAGTGGTTTTCAGTTCACCATGGATTATTACCTTTTCTAGGTACCAAAGAACTGACTAGCCCAAGAGTAAATGGCTACTTGGTAAAGGCTCATAAAAACCATTTACGTTGCTGAGAAGACATGTTGCTGAGAAGAACAATCTGTTTGATGCTAAGACAAAGAGAAGTGTCTATGTTCATAACAAGGGGTTACATTTCAAGATACTCAAACAGATTGTGTACAAGATACTGCTCAAAGGATGAAGCTTAAAAGATTAAAGGCAAGTACTGCTTAAATGACAAGACAGACTGATGCTGAACAAAGAAGACCAACTATCAAGAAACTTGAAGTCAAGCAAGTAGAATTCAAGTTAGGGGAGGATTGTTGGGAAATACAAGTCAAAAGGTCAACGTACTGCTAAGCAAATGGTCAAAGTACTGCTACATAGAAAGTCAACGTACTGCCAGTTAAAGATTGAAGTACTGCCGTGGATAAAGGAATCTTAAAGGATTATCATTTAGACGGTTAAGTTAGTATTTATCTTGTAACAGCTATTTTAATGATTAGTATTGATTAGTGTTTATGATATACAAGGACTGTACAACTACTAGAGTTATCCTTATGTTTATAAAAGGATCTCTAGGAAGGTATTAGAATATATAGAACAACGAACACGAATTATTAGTATTGTATTAGGGATCTGCAATTTAGGCAGATTCAAAAGGTTTATAATACAAATCGTTTGATTAATCTTTGTGTGTTCTTCTAAGTACTGCAAACTGTGATTACGCAATAGTTGACAGTATATTAGTGTTTCATTAAGGAATATCGTATTTCCTACAAGTGGTATCAGAGGCATTGGGTTAGAGACTCTGATCTTGAAGAACTGTTCATCATTACAGAAATCTTTTTCAAACTTCTAAAAAAAATGTCTGAAGCTTGAAACATATTCCCCTACCCTCGTCCGTTTACTTGCATAAGAATCGAATGATCACAGAAGGGTGAATTTGATCTTTTGGTCTACTGAAGATGCGACGTACAATTGCCCATCATCTGATATTCATATATATGGGGATATAATCACCAATGGAGACCAAGCAACAACAGATCCTGCATCCTCGTCTGCCCAAAGACTTCGCTTGCTGCTAGATGCAGAAGAACAATGAGGAAAGCCCTTAACATATTGCTCTTCTGCAATTCCTGATAGACATCTTCTTAGTTTTTCATGTTGCCACAAATGCAAAGAACATTATGGACATACCAATAAACGCAAGGATTTCGGTTGGTAACGATGCATCAAAGAAGATGCAAAAGAATCTTTTGAAACAACAATTCGAGACTTTTACTATTGGATCTAGAGGTAAAGGCTTGTTTAGCATACGAAAGGTTCAAAACATTCTTAGTATGTTGAATTATATATGCTATACTATCCTTGAAGATGCAAAATTTGAGATTCTTAGAAGTTTACCATCTGTGTGGCATGTCGTTGCTACAATGATTCGGGGACAACCTGGATTGGATGAATTGGAGTTTGATGATCTCTACAACAACTTGAAGGTGTATGAGCATGAATTGAAGGGTGTTTCAAACTCAAACTCACAAAATATCGCTTTTCTGTCCACTGAAGTCAAAGGCAGTACTTTGAAACAAAGTACTGTTGAACCAGCACATATCCCAAAAGGATATAATCAGGCTGCCTCAAGCAAGGTGCAAACTGCTCCTAACTGTGCTTCCCCTCCAGATGAAATCATTCTGTTCCTTCTTTGCTCAACAAGCATTTATGCCTACAACTCATGATGATGCAAGATCTGTTGCAATTGATGAAGATGCTATGGAAAATTGAATTCGATGGCAAGTGGCCTATGATAAACTGCAAAATAAGGATAGTTTTATGAGGAAAACAGGAAGACCCATTGACCTCAAGCCAAAGAATGGAATTACTTTTGATAAGTCAAAGATTGAATGCTTTAACTGTCAAAAGTTGGGTCACTTTGCTAGGGAGTGTAGATTTGCTAAATACCAGGAAAACAGAGCAAATGGTCGTCAGGAAAAGAGGATTGTGGCTATTGAAGATTCAAACTCAAAAGCCTTGGTGGCAACAGACAACAATGAAGATATTGACTGGACCATGGATATTTGATGCTGAACCAGTGGACATTTGCGATCGATGGCACTGGACTGAATTTGAAGAAGATGTTTGGAGCATGGGATTGATGCCAGAACCTATGCACTTTGGACAGATGGCTTGGTGATTTTGACTGGGGAAGCAAACAGCTGATGATACACCAGTGTTCTCTAGTTTAGATGGCCTACAAACTCAGAGGTACCTACTGTTCTAAATGCATAAATCTTATAAAAAAGATGCTTGAAAACTATCAAACTGAAAGAGATTAATTTTCAAAGGCTTAGGACTAAAATTCTAGGTATCAAATGAGCTTAGAGTCATTAGACAGTTTATACTTAAAAACATAAAAGAATGAATATGCATGGGGTGATAAGTATGAACAGATGGAATATGACTTAAAGATGAGGGATTTGAAACTAGAAGAAAAACAAAAGGAATTAGATCAAGCCTTAAGAGAGAGAGATGATTTCAAGATAAAACTTGAAAAATGGTCAAATGTGTTGCTACTTCAAAATTGAAGTCCTAAACAAACAAAGATATTTTTCTGATAAAACATGTATAGGATTTGGAGTTGAATACAGTAGTAGTGAAGAAAATAACAATTCATCTGGGGATGAAACTCTGGTTGATCCTTTGTATGAAAATTTCAAAAGAGAAAAGGCATACAAAGCAGTACCTCTACCCACAGGTACAATTATTCCACCTAGGCAAATGTTTCTTTTTTATGGGATAGATGAACTTGCCATTAGGAATAAGTTGTTAATCAAGAGAAACAAAGGGACTAGTCATCGGAAATTGATAGAAATAAGTTCATTATTGAAGATTGGGTTGATTAGTGAGATGAAGAGACTGATTTTTTGAAATTCAAAAGAAAATGTTTTTAACTCAGAAAAAATAGTGCCAACATCTTTGAAAACAAGTCACCAAATAGTCAAAACAGTGTGGTCAAGAGTATCAGACAAGGGACTTGGGAACAAAGGGGGTAAATTATGTTTTGTATGTTACAGTCCTGATCACCTAATCAAGGATTGTAATCTACATGAAAGAACCTTCAAACAAACCCAAACTCATAACCCTAAGGGAACACAGGGTACAAGGGACAAAAGACCAGTATGGAACAACATCCAAAGGGTGAATCATAGTAATTTCTCAAGAAACTATAGGTACCCTCACCAAAGGAAGTCTTTTATCCCATCAGCAGTACTTACAAGGGAAGGGTTGCGCGTGAAAAAGTCACTGCAAGTACCAAAGTAAGACACAAACAGTACCTTCAAAAAGTACTGCTAATGTGTTTTATCAAGGTACTGCTAGACCAAAAGTACCACACGCAGTACTTTCACAAAGTACTGGTAGACCTTTATTATCCAAGGATGGATAATTACAAGACCTAGAACCTTCAAGTTTTTTAAAGACTACTCACAGCCACAAGATCCAAGAAAATTGTGAAATCTAATCCTGAGGTAAAGAAAGGAAGTACTGTTGGAACATAAGCAGTACTTCCACAAACTGTCAAAGAAAGTGCCATGGTCAAATCAAATCAAACATGGAGACCAAAAGAATCTTATCTAGATTCTGTGAATAGGGATAATGGATCTTACACACTCAAGCAGTTTGAGTATGTAACTCCATTAGGGGTATCCAAGTCAGTTATGACTTGGGTCCCTAAAAGAGTCTAATTCTTTACTTTGTTTATACAGGGCAATCCAGAAGAAGATCTCAAAGACTATGCTATTATTGACAGTGGTTGCTCTGGGAGTATGACAGGAGACACGGACAAGCTGTCTGATTTTAAAGAGTTCAAGGGTGGTTATGTGGCCTTTGGAAATGACTCTGAAGGAGGAAGAATCTCAGGAAAAGGAACCATCAAGACGTCAGCTATGTAGAGGAGCTTAAGTTTAATCTCCTTTCTGTCTCTCAAATCTGTGATAAGAAGCACAATGTCCTTTTCACTGACAAGGAGTGTCTTATCTTATCTCCAAAGTTTAAGTTTGTTGATGAAGACCTAGTGATACTTTGAGCTCTAGAAATGAATGATGTTACAGCCTGGATTCTAAAGAATATTATTCCCTATGGTGGAAAATCACTCTTGTTTGGTTGCAAAGGCAACAAAAGATGAAGCTGTCTTATGGCACAGAAGATTGGGACATGTCAACTTCAAAAATATCAGCAAGTTGGTTAAAGGCAATCTGGTAAGAGGTTTACCTTCCAAGACTTTCAAGCTTGATCATTCATGTCTAGCATGTAGAAAGGGTAAACAGCACACAGGCTTTTGCAAGAAGATTGGGAAAAAAAAAGAAAGAACAATCAGGAACCTTTAGAAATTGCTCCATATGGATTTGTTTGGACCGGTTTTAGTAGAGAGTGTAAATAGAAGAAGTACTGCTGGGTGGTCACTGATGACTGTAGTAAAAATTCGTTGGGTTGTTTTTTCTTGGCTTACAAGATTGAAACATATGATACTGGCTTTATGATTTGATCGTCGGGATTAGAAAAACAAGCTAGACATAAGTGAAGACATCAGGTTAGTGACCATGGAACAGGTACAAGAATCAACTAATGAATGAGTTTTGTGCCCAAGACAAAGAATCAAGAGAGACATAGCAATTGCAAGGACTCCCACAGCAAAATGGTGTCGCAGAAGAAAGACATAGACTCTCATTGAATGCTGCTAAGAACTATGTTAGCAGACTCACTATTTTACCTATTCTATTTTGGGCTCGAAGCAGTCAACAATGCTTGTATGTGCTAAATAGAGTTTGGGGGACTAAACCTCAAAATGAAGACTCCTTATGAAATTTTGATGGGAAGATCTCCTAAACATTCAGTTTCATGGACCTTTTGGGATGTGCTCTGACTATACTTAATACCCTAGTTCCATTTGGTAAGTTTGATGGCAAGTAGGAGGGAAGGCTATCTGTTGGGATACTCTATAAACAGCAAAGGTATTTAGAGTCTATTTACAGAGTCACAAGAAAGGTTCAAGACTGTTCTTCATGTAAATTTCTTTGAGGATTAGGAGAATCAAAAGGAAAAGGTCCTGATTGGATGTTTGATCTTGAACTTCTAACTCCTTCAATGAATTACATTCCTGTAAGGAAAGAAAACTATGCTGATTCAGAAGGAAATGTATCAACTCATGATGATGTTGACGATTTAGATGTTCAACAGTTCATTGTTCATGGTCCAAGCATTCATGACAGGCTTCAGCCTATTGCATTCAGAAGGAACGTACTGCTGTTGCTGACAAGAAGTTTCCATTGTCTCTGACGACATAGTCTACATGATGAGCTTGTGAGTTTGATGCATCAAGAATCTCTTGCTAAACTTCATAATGATGCTCAAAGGACTGCATTTGAAAAGGAAAGAGAGAATAGCACTTGAAATGGGAAAAAGAGTTTGTGTGGATAGTACTTTCACTCTAGTACTGCTAACAAACCAAGCCTCAAAGTACTGGCAATACACTACAGATTCTGATGATGATATTCCGAAAGATGGTGTTTTCTCTACAAACTCTTTTGATGCTGAAAATACAGACACTGAGGAAGGTGGAGCGGCTGACTACAACAACATGGATCCTACCATTGATGTCACCTCTACTCCTACACTTAGAATTCATAAAATTCATCCTCAAAATCAGATTATTGGCAAAAGTATTGCCGGGGTTCAAACAAGAAGAAAGCTTAAAGACAGTACTTCTAACCAACATCAAGCATTGTTGTCCTTCATATACAAACAAAACAGAACTAACCACAAAGATCAGCAGACCTACCTGTTTGCTTGTTTCCTATCTCAAGAGGAACCCAAGAAAGTCTCTCAAGCTTTAGCAGATGAAAGTTGGGTTAAAGCGATGCAAGAAGAACTGCTTCAATTCAAGCTACAAGAGGTATGGGTGTTATGTGACTTACCAGATGGCAAGAGAGTGATTGGAACTAAATGGGTTTTTAGAAACAAGAGGGATGAAAGGTGGGTACTATTTTCAGAATAAAGCAACAGACTAGTTTGCACAAGGGTACAGACAAGAGGAAGCGTTGTGGATTATGATGAAGTGTTTGCACCCGTTGCCAGAATTGAAGCAATCAGACTCTTTTTGGCATTTGCATCTTTTATGGGCTTTACTGTCTATCAGATGGATGTCAAAAGTGCATTCTTATATGGCAACATCACAGAAGAAGTGTATGTTAAACAACCTCCAGGTTTTGAAGATCCTTCGATCCAAACAAGGTCTACAGAGTTGTCAGGTACTTTATGGCCTTGAATCAAGCCCAAGAGCATGGTTATGAAAGACTTTCACTTTTCTTTTGAAAGCATGGATATAGGAGAGGGGCTATTTGACAAACTTGTTCATTAAGAAGGAATAGAAAGATATCATGCTTGTACGCGTTTACGTTGATGATATCATTTTGGCGATCACCAAGTTATTCTATGGTGAAGGATTTTGAAGATCTTATGCATAAGGAATTCAGATGAGCTCCAAGGCTGGTGAAACTTCACTTTCTTTTTGTGGCTTCAAGTCAAGCAAACTTTTCTAGGTATTTTTCTAAGTCAAGACAAATTATGTGAAGACATTCTCATACATAATTTGACTTTTAGAACCATTAGCAGCAAATCCACCACCATTGAAGATCATAAATCTTAGGAAAAAGATGATGAAGGTGAAGATGTTGTGTACATCTTTATAGGTTATGATTGGGTGTCTATGTACTTAACTGCTTCAAGACCAGAACATAATGTTTGTGTTGTTTCTCGTGTGCAAAGATTTCAAGTTACTCCAAAGGTTTCTCACATTCACTGCTGTCAAAAGGATATTTAGGTACATCAACATCAACCAAACTTAGGTTTATGTTCCTAAGGATCTCCTTTTCATTTAGAAGCTTTTTTCGGACAGTGATTGCTGGGATAATCATGATAGGACGATCAACTTTAGGAGGATGTCAATATCTTGGAAGAAGACTGGTTCTCTTGGGACAATGCCAAGAAACAAAACAATTGTGGCTATCTCCTCTACAAAAGCGATATGTGAGCAGCTGCAAGTGTTGTGCCTAGGTTACTTTGGAGGCAAAATCAAGATGCTTTTGATTATGGATTTAACTTCTTATGAACATGAACTTCCATATGGACAATGAGAGTACCATTTGCATTGTGAAGAAATTCCTTGTTTTCCACTCAAAGGACCAAGATATCAGTTTCGACATCCACTTCATTTCAGAGATTGTTATGAGCAAATGGCCACATTAATGTAGTCTAGGTTCATACTGATGACCCAATTGTCAGAGATTTACTCACCAAAGGCTTTGACCTTAGAAAGATTTAAACTTTTTGGTGGTAACATTGGATGATGAACCCATAGGCTACATTGAGGTAGGATCAAACCCCCTGTAAAGTACTGGTGTTCATGTAAAGTACTGTTTTGGTTAGAAAGGATCTTTGGAAGCTCTATTGCTACATTTAAGGGGAGGTTATGAATGATTGTTGAGATGATCTTGATTTGAGAGTTAATTTGCAAAATTGCAGGGTTGTGGTTGACAAATTTGAGTTGGAATTTTTTTTTAAGTTGAAAGTACTGCTTAGCCAACTCAAAGTACTGCTCTAACGTTTGGTCAACGGTCAAACATACGTTTTTGCGCTAAAAACGTATTTACAACGGTAACTTTATAGTTATCCAACGCAACCTATAAATACTCAACTGAATTGCATTTTTCTCTCATTTTATCTCTTTTCATTCACATATTTTTACTTACAACCTCCGACGCACATCAATCTCTTTTCAAATGGCAACTATTCGCACTTGTAACAAACACAACATGATCGCTTGTGTGGAGAAGACGGCGCAGAATGCTGATTTTTATCAAATCATCGATTATCTCACTGGATGCTCAATTAACTACTCGTTGTTAGTTGATCCTGATTTAATCGGTCCATGGCTTCAACAATTTTGGGCTACCGCATCTCTCCGAGTGATCAATGATGTACCACATATTCGCGCCGTGGTAGCTGGCAAAAAGATTTTAATTTCTGAAGAAACCATTCGAGCTGACCTACTCTTTGATGATGCACATGGTGTAGATTGCTTTCCTAAGCAAGTTATTTGGGACGTGCTCAGAGATATTGGCTACGAGGGTAATTTAGCACAACTCACTTTCTCTAAACCTTTATTTAGCCCACAGTGGAAGTATTTAGTTCATGTATTACTTCACTGTCTTAGTCCTAAGAGTACCTCATGGGAGCAATTTGGAACCAACATCGCCTCTGCCCTAGTAGGATTAGCAACAAATCAGAAGTTCAATTTCTCCTTGATGATTATGAATGGGATGCTAGGACATATTTCAAATGGAACACCTTTTCTTATGTATCCTAGGTTCATTCAACTGTTCTTGAACAAGCAATTAGAGGGAGTAGCAAGACCTCAGGATTTTATACCATCAATTACACTTCCCTCTAAGATCTTCACTTTTATGAGGAAACATAGTCCTAAGTTCTCATGTAGAATTACTCCTTTGACTACACATATGTTGATGTTGTAACAGCATAGCAGCAGAGGATAGCCATAGTACATAGTCCTTCAATTCTAGGGATGCACGAGATGCTCAAGGTACCCCTGATCAAAGTGCTGCTCAGGCTAGTGTTTCTCAAAGGACTGCTGAAGTTCAAGGTACTGATACCTCTCAAAGGACTGCTGAAGTTCAAGGTACTGCTCACTCTCAAGGGACTGCTGACTTCCAAGGTACGGCTAAACCTCACGGTGCTGCTTCTATTCCAAAATCTCCCAATGATTATACTTCCACAGATGCATCTCAAACATCTGGAGGAGATGAGGGACTTTTGGATCTATATGCTTTAACAGGGAAGTTAGGAGGACTCAAGAAAGCAAACCCTTTGCTCAAGCAAACTATTCGCAGCTCAAGGCAAACTCAAGATCTGTCAAAGGTAAGGTAGCTTCCAAGGGTCAAATTCAGCTTTTTGGGAGATAGTCAGCACCTTGCGAAGCAAAACGAGGGAAGAAAGAGGCAAAAGAAGAACATGTCTTCAGTCAAATTGGGGAGGAATAAGGAAGAAGGTACTTTGTCTGAAGAGCACTATGTTCAAGATGATTATACAGCAGATCCTTTCTTTGAAGATATTGTTGACAAAGATGCTGTTGTTACTCCTGACATTGATGAAAAAGCGTTGAAAAGATAGGACTTAGAAGAAAAAGTGATGAGACTGAAGAAGTCGATATTGAGGAGAAAGAGGCTTCTAATGTAAAGAGTGGAGATACTGAAGAACTGGATTTGGAGACAATTCAAAGTACTGCTAGACAGAGTACTATTACTCCAAGGACCCTAAATTTTGAGGATGAAGCAGGTCCTTCAAGCCCAATCTGTCCACCTCAAATTATAGAGCCTGAAGAACAATTTAAAGTTGATGAAGTTCTTATTGATATCTCTAGACCAAGAGGTTTAAGCATTCCTGGTCCCATGCAAACTCAACCTCAACCTCAACAACCATCTCAAACTACTAATCCGAAAGATAAAGGCAAAGGGATCTTGGTAGAAGAACCCAAAAAGAAGAAATTAACTCTTCAACAAATCAGAGCCTTGGAGACTACAAATGATGAGGAGGTTGCTAGAAAGATTCAAGCTGAATGGGATGCAGAAGAAGAAAGAAAAAGGTTTGAAGAATTGAAGAAAGCAAAGCCAAAGACTACTTTGAGGAAACCTACTACTCTTGCTCAAGAAAGGAATCAAATGATGAACTTTTTAAAAGGTCAAGGATACAAGAATTTGCAAAAGCTAAAGTATCCACAGATGAAGGAACTGTATGACAAAGTTCAAGAATCTATTAAAGACTCCTTCAAAGATTTTATTCCAATGGACTCAGAGAGAGAAAAGCAGATATTGAAGGAAAGAGATGAAAAGAGACTCTTAAGGAAAAGAAAAGCTACAATTTCTGAAGAACAGCCATCAAAGAAGGTTAAGTTGAGGACGGAGACAGTTGATGAGCTCAGAAATTACCTTAGGATTGTAGACTTTGAAAAGAGTGTACAAGATAGAGAGTCACTAGAAGGAATCTCCATGATTACAGAGCTCCAGGTTATTGATTCACCTGATGGAGAGTATCTTATCATTCACAGAGCGAATAATCATTTCAGGGCTTTTGATACTTTATGGGAGATACTGCATATCTTAGATAGACAGGATTTTGTTCATTGTATCGAGTTGTTACAGATTATTAATGCAGCACATTCCCTCAAGTCCAGTTTAGGTTTGTACATACTAGGTGATCTTACAACTATTTGGGAAATCTGTGAAAATGAGTGATGATGACCTTCTGGTAAGAACCAAGAAGATTGGAAAATTCATAGGTGGAGACTTAATGATCTTCAGGAGTAATACACTAGAGTTAAAAGGAGGGCTACTATGATTCACATACGGGCTAAAAGAAGATATCCTCTATCAAGAGAGTTGATGATAAGGATGCTGGAACATGGAATGGAAGTTGAAGATGAAGGTGAGATAGCCATTACCTTGATACATCTGTTCATTTTGTGGAAAACTGAAGAGGGTGACAATCCTTAAACAACTGGTATGATTTATCAAAGTTTTCTTTTTATATATATCTTATTTTGATAAAAAGTCTTAACTGTGAACAAGCAGTACCTTATTCAAAGTACTGCTAGTTTAAAACAAACAGTACCTTGTTGAAGACTGTTATTAAAAAGGTTTGTTTTATAATTATGTGAAGATTTGAGTGTGCAAAAAGGTTTTTAAAGCACAAAATATTTGAAAATAAAACTGTTTAATGGATTGAGGTTGGTTAACACCACACAGCAAATGGTAATCAATTTCACCATATCTCCACAGATATAAGAATGACTAGTCCAAACTCAAACACAGTTTTTTGGTAAAGACCATCTCAAATCTGTTGATGGTTGAAATTTACCAAAAAATTGTATGGTGATCATTTCACCATGTATTACACTTGAATGTTGGCTACATCCAAAGCAAACGCTTTTTGGTAAAAGAGAAACTCAAATCCGTTGATAGCTCTTAATTGTTTGCTCAAAACGATTATGGTCCTCAACTCACCGATGTTTTATTACTGAGAGTTGACTAGTCCTGTGCAAACGGCTTGCTTCAGTAAAGACTAATCAAATCCGTTTATGTTGTAATGACTTAACAAAAAGTCTTATAGTATTCAACACATATGATTAATGTTTGAGTGTTGAACTGGTTTTTAGTTTACCATGGTATTATGTTCCTTTTCTAGCTACCAAAGAACTGACTAGTCACAAGAGTAAAGGGCTAATTGGTAAAGGCTCTAAAAAATATTTACGTTGCTGAGAAGAATGTTGATGAGAAGAACAATCTGTTTGATGCTAAGACAAAGAGAAGTGTTTATGTTCATAACAAAGGGTTACATTTCAAGATACTCAAACAGATTGTGTACAAGATACTGCTCAAAGGATGATGCTTAAAAGATTAAAGGCAAGTACTGCTTAAATGACATGAAGACTTGATGCTGAACAAAGAAGATCAGCTACAAGAAACTTGAAGTCAAGCTAGTAGAATTCAAGTTTAGGGGAGATTGTGGGAGAATACAAGTCAAAATGGTCAATCGTACTGCCTAAGCAAGGCGTTCAAGTTACTTGCTACATAGAAAGTCAACGTACTGTCAGTTAAAGATTGAAGTACTGCCATGGATAAAGGAATCTTAAAGGATTATCATTTAGACGGTTAAGTTAGTATTTATCTTGTAATAGCTATTTTAGTGATTAGTATTGATTAGTGTTTATGATATACAAGGACTGTACAACTACTAGAGTTATCCTTATGTTTATAAAAGGATCTCTAGGAAGGTATTAGAATATATAGAACAACGAACACGAATTATTAGTATTGTATTAGGGATCTGCAATTTAGGCAGATTCAAAAGGTTTATAATACAAATCGTTTGATTAATCTTTGTGTGTTCTTCTAAGTACTGCCAACTAGATTCCGCATAGTTGACAGTATATCAGTGTTTCATTAAGGAATATCGATCCTACAACAACTTTCTTTTTCATAGTTTACTACGCTTAAGTGCTTAACAAAAACTTAAATAATGAGCGTGTGTAATGGGTTGTAATGGGTTGTTATATTGAGCATGTGTTTATTTGTTTGCGGATTTTATATCCCGTGTCATAATTTGGATGTGTAATGGGTTGTTACAACAAATAAACATATTAATGGGCTATTACAATATACAATATAGAATGCCTCATGGCTGTTACAATTATAGTTATAAAGCTAATTAAATATTTAGATGTAACTTATACTTATGTGTAGGCTAGCAAATAAACACCATTATTTCAATAATAAGCAATTTAAGAAATCTGAATTTTAAGCCTTGGTATTTAGGGAAATGTCCATGCCAAAATTCAAGTCAAAAATCACCCAATGTACGATACAAAAAGAAAACATCATCGCCCAAACCATAGGAAGCAAAACTACTACTCAAAACCAGAATATAAGATCAGATATTGTTAGAAAAACACCAAAACCAAAACAACCAAATCTTCGTCAGAGAAAAATAAAGTCTGATAGTCAACCCCTGTAAACCAAATGCGGTAAGAAACTGAACAAACCACATTCAGTAAAAATCGGCAATAAATAGTAGAAAAAAAATCATAACATGTCCACTCAAACACATTCAATAATAACATACATATCAAAGGCATAACAAAAACTACAAAGTATCTCAAGAACACAATCACAAAGAACCTTATATAAAATCTGTTGCATAAGTATATAAGTGCCATAAGATCTCAGCGTTAATGAAATTCATATATCAAATGATATAAAACCAAAAGCCCTATAAGTAACAAAATAAAAGCCTCAATACATAAGGTTGGCTAAAACCAGATCAATGAAATCCATATGATATCTCATATGATCTGGCTAAAACCACAAAACCACCATTACAAAAACGAACATCAAGTCCCAGTTTTGATTTGTTCAACAGCTTTTCCAGCGATAACGACTGTAGTTTTTTCCGGCTTCTCAGAGGCGGCGACAACAGGTGATAGTGGTTGTCAGTGGATGGTGGTTTAGAATTAAGAGAGAGCGAGGGTTTTGTATGCGTATTTTATGTCATCTGTGTAATTTTAGATTTTGTGTGACCTTATATATACGTTATATCTTTTGTTTTCACATGCTATAGAAAATTATATAAATTTCGTCATGACCTTCCCGGTTATATAATGTTTCCCATATTTATAAAGCCTAATGTTTTTTCCACTTTCAAAACAACATCGTGTTTGCAAAATATCATACGTGTTTTTAAATATATATTTTATATATATTATAACAAAACAAAGTAAGTAAATATCATATTCATTAAACCAAAACCACCATTTTTCGTTTCGCTTTAATGATTTATAATTCATTGTGTTTATATTTATTAGTCAATTGGCATAAACCAAACGCACCCTTATTGTTGTTTTCGGTTAAACCAAACGCCCCTATTATGGTTTTCCTGCTCACCCCAAACACCCCTAATTAGGTGTTTTCTGCACACGACCAACCCCCTTAGGGGGTTTCTGCTCACCCAAACACCCCTTTTTGGGGTTTCCTGCTCACCCAAACACCCCTTTTGGGTGTTTCTGCCAACCCAAACACCCCTTTTGGGTGTTACACAGCCAACCAAACACCCCTTTGTAGTGTTTATCATAACCAAACGCGCCCTACGTTGAATCTAGCAAAACCAAACACACCTAGGCTATTTACACAGCCAAACCAAACGCACCCCTTGTTGTTTTACAAACCAGCCAAACACCCCTAGCTGTTTACAACGGCCAAACGCACCCCGTGGTGTTTTTATTAAAACTAAACGCACCCTATCTTGGTGCAAAATCAAACCGAGCGTCAAACCCCTTGTGCTAACTCGAGAAACAAAATGGACCCTTTAGGTGTTTAAACAGACTAAACAAGCCTCGGTGTGTAATCTGGCAACCCGACGCCAAGGTAAAAAAAAAGATAGTCTTCCCTCATGGGCTGAGACCCAAAAACAAACACCCGCTTTCTGTTTTAAACTTAAACTAAACCCACCCCTTTTGGGGCTGGTGAAAACAAAACAAACCTACCCTAGTGCACATAAAAACCGCACACACCCTGATGGTTTTTATTAACCCAAAACGCACCCTATTTTTGGGTCCGTTTCTTATAAAACAAAACGCACCCTCTTGGTGCAAAACACAAAACCAACGCACCCTAGTTATGGCTGCCGTATGGCTGGAGCGACGGAGATGGTGGTGGTGCGTGGTTGGCATTGGTGGTGTGGTGGCAGTGGTGACAACGGCTGTGGCTGCCGGAGGGGGGGGGGGAGGGGAAACGGCGCGTGGCGGCGAGTGAGTGTGGGGATCAGATAGATCGGTTGATGGGGAGCATATTTGGTCTTGGCCAGAAAAGTCGCCAGAAAAGTTTTCCGGTGGCCGGAAGTGGCGGCGGCGGGGGCTGAGTGGTGGCCGGCGGCGACCGGAAAAATTAAGGAAGAGAGTGTTTGTTATATGTGTGTGTGTATATAAGAGGATGAAATGAAAAAAAAAAGATATAAACTTTTTATATATATTAAAAGTTTAAAACAAAGCGACAAGTGTATAATAGTCTAGGGTCAATTGTGTAAATTTTTTTAATGTAATTTTGATAGAAAGCGGTTCGGGACTCGTTTGGACCACTTAACGGACGATTCAAAACACGAAACTTCGCCATTGTTTTCCAAATCATTTTTCCAATAAAAATGAGTATTTACACGACTTTATTTCATAATTGTTTTATAACATTAATTTAAAATGTTCATCATTTAATTATATATCGCTGACAAACTTTGTCCGTAAAATGAATTTTAACTTTAATAATTGTGTTTTTATCAAACGTTTTTGAATAACACGATAATTAATTTATTAAATATTTTTATTTAATAAATTATGATAATTAAGTCATCAATTAATTATTTTGGGTCGGTACCCGTTGTGTTCAAAATTTTGCGAGGGCATTTCAGTCACCTTCTGACTGTTTTCGGGGCTCGGTCAAAACTAAAAAGTTGTCAGGAATGTCGTTTTACATCAAATTGCTTTAGAGTCCAAATAATGAAAACGTGATTGAGCTGCTCGCTTTTGATAAATCAACTTAGGGTTAACATATATCTCTTTTAAATATGTTACGAAAAATTCCCGGTTACGCGGTAATCGCATTTATGTGACAATAAAAGACTAAAAGTCAAAAAGTCAAGTCAGACCCAAAAAGTCAAAGGGTAAAATTGTCATTTAAAATCTCGAAAATTGCCTGATGTTACAGCATATATGTAATTGTAGATGGTTTAAGGGGATATCTTTTCTCTACCAACATATGAATGTACACATGTTGCATCCTCAATGAATGAACTCTACAGGAATCATATAACTTCCAATCCAACACTTTGTAATCATCATGATTCTTCCATACTTGATCTTCAACATGTGGTTCAAACATTGTTTTCAAATCTCCATATAAAATCAAATCTAAGTCTTCCACTGGTCTTGTTGATCCATATTTACCTTTTACCAGCTTGAACAAATCTTCCAAGTCTTCCCTGCTAAAACTTTTAAGAATTTGACTAAAGACTCTATACATTTGTGACTTTCCATCAGCTCTTATTATTTGATAATAGCTTTTCTTTCCTTCTATGTGGATCTTCCAGTCAACAATAGTTGGAGGCTTAGTAGCTAAAGGTACAACATCAATTGCTACCTCTTCCTCATTTGGAATGACTTTTATTAAACTTTAAAGCTCTACTGTTTCTTTATCCTCATCCACCTTCTACTTCTTAATACTTTCTTGTTCCAGCTTAATTCCTGCTATCTTTGAACTACCTTCCACCAAGTCTGTTCTGAAATCAACAAATGTATTTACCCTTTTGAAAGCTCTATCAAACATCTTCTAAATAGAATCAAAATATTTGTTCTTCAAGTCTTTGGGCTTCTTTCATTCCATATTCTTCAGGTAAGTACACATGATTTTTCTTTGTTGAGCTTGGGTTGGTGGTTTGTTCCTCTTCTCTTCTGCTCTTTTTGCTGCAAAGTGTTTTCTTCTTTTCTCCAAGATTTGTATAAATAATGTAGCCTTTTCTGCATCAGACAACTCTTCTTGCTCTCGTGCTTGCAGTCTTTGAGCCAATTAATGATCAGCCTCAATCTTAGCCTGAATATCATCCCATTCTTCAGTCAAGGTAACATTGGCTTCATCTTTTTTAGCTTTCTCTCTTGCAAGTCTTACTTCCTCATCAAATTTAGCTTGTAACTTTGAAGCAATTTCTTCATCAAGCCTGATTAGTTCTTTCTTCTTCATAGGCTTCTCAGGTTCTACCGTTTTCCCTTTGCCTTTGTCCTAAACATTTGCCTATGATGGTTGTTCTAAAGAAATTGTTGTTGTTGTTGTTGTTGTTGTACCTGACTCTTGAAAAACAATTCCTTTCCTTAGAGTTGGAATTGTAGCAGTTGTTGTTGTTGCAGCACTATCCTTTGTTGAAGCACTGACAGTACTAGCTGGTACACTTGGCTCTTCTATAACATCCCCTTTTTCCAGAACTTTTGCACTTTTCAAAGCTGCAACTGCTTGAGCCAAAGTAACTTCATAAACGCTTAAATTCACATCTTTAACAGTAACTTCTGATTCTGCTAACACCTCATCACCAGTCAAAGTGTTCACATCAAACATAGCAGCACCATCTTGATCATTAACCATGGTAATATCTTCATCAGCATCAATAGTGTTTATCCTCCCCTGTTTGGATGCATCCTCACCCAAATCTACTTCATCTCCAGAGGATTCTACCCTAGCACTTAAACCAACCTTGTATAGTCTTTTAAGCCCATGAGTTCTTGACCTCTTCTTATTCTTAAGCTTCTTGACCCTCCTTTTCAAACTGTCAATCTCATTAGCTTGAATGCTCTTTGTTGTCTCCAAATCAAGAACTCTTATTTGTAAATTGTTGCATAATTCCATCAATTCCTTAAGTTTCAGACTATCCTCACCACTTTGAAGTGTGTTACCTCTTGAGAGCAGTAGATCATTAGAAATTTTAGATACATTCTCAAACCTAGTTTGATCAATTGTATCCTCCATGGTTTCTTGGCACCTGGGACCACCACCTGAAGTAGTTCCTTGGGAACCAGCTTCATTAGGTGTTGCCTTGGATTAGGTCTTATCTATGTTACCATTGTCCTGCTTTGCTTCCAAGCTAGAAGCAGTAGTGGCAGCCCTCACCAAATTGTCATACAACTCCTTATACACAGCCTCATCTGCTACATGTTCAGTAGGACCACTAGACTAAGGTATCTGAGTGTCCTTTATCTTTGGCTTCCTAGGTTTTTGTTTCTTTTGGGGTTAAGGAGATGGTTGAATAATGGTGGGTGTGTGATGGGGATTAGTGGGATTTGCTAAACCTTCACCCATTTTTGCTTGTTCTTGTACCACCATTATTTGGAATAATGGTGTTTCCCTTCCAGAAAAACCTTTCCCTACCCTTCTCATGTTTCTAAAAATCTTCTTAGTGTGAGAGGGTGTAACATAAATCCTATTATCATTTGACATCCCTTCCAGTTCCTTATCCAAAAAGATTTGTACAAACCTTGGATACATTAAAAAATTTCCCAGACAAATTATCTAAGTTCTTAACCATACTTTCAAAAATATACTTTGAAAAGTTAAACTTTTGGTTTGTAGCTAAACAGATGATTGCAGATGCCATAGTGCTACTAAACTCATTCCATAAAGTAGACTTTGCACTTAGACATTGTAAAATCGTATGAATAAGGAATTTCCATTGTGGGGAGAAGAATGCTTTATAGAAAGTGAGTTTTTGTAAAACCTGCTCATACCCCATTAATGCAAGTTGTTCAAAGATAGTAGCATTTGGTAGACAATCAACACCTTCAGCATCTTCCAGTTGAAGATCTCTTCTCACAGTTGATTTAGTTATGATTATCTTCTTCTCATCCACTAGGGCTTGTAACTATACTTCCCCATTGACAGTTTTTGCCTTGACAGTAGACCAGAACTGTTCTATGCATGAAATGTATATAGTGGGATTGATTGTTAGTGCATATCTTATAGGGTTTGCATTCAGAAAATCCATAATTTGTTCAAACCCTTCACTTTTAGCGGGTTTAGACAAAAACGCGACCATGTTGTGAGTATTAACAAACTTTAGATTTACCATTTGTGCTGGGTTTTGATGATGGATGATAAAATTGAGTTAGGGTTTATGATTAGAGAGTATTTGAAAGAGTGAAATTGATTAAATGATTGATTGAAACTCTTAATCGAAGTATTTATGAAAATACCCTCAACAGCATTAACCATCACCAGCAGTAGTAAGTTTATGCCTAGCAGCACTAACTTTCTCTAGCAGTAGTAAGTTTATGCCTAACAACATTAGCTTTTTCCAACAGTAGTAAGTTTATGCCTAGCAGCATTAACTTTCACCAGCAATAGTAAGTTTATGCCTAGCAGCATTAACTTTCACCAGCAGTATTAAGTTTATGCCTAGCAGCATTAACTTTTAGTTACCAGCATTAACTCCAATTCCAGTCCAAACACTCTGTATGTTTTTAATATATTTAGCTCTCTTTCTGTTTTTCAACTCACCAATTCTCTCAATTCTTTTACTCACCAAATCACTCTGTCTGTTTTTAATATATTCAGCTCTCTTTTTGTTTTTCAACTCACCAATTCTCTCAATTCTTTTACTCACCAAATCATTTTTTTGTTTTTATTCCACACAACTCTCTTTCTGTTTTTCAACTTACAAATTCTCTTAATTCTTTTACTCACCAAATCACTCTGTCTATTTTTATTCCACACAGCTCTCTTTCTGTTTTTCAACTCATAAATTCTCTCAATTCTTTTACTCACCAATTCACTCTATCTGTTTTCTCTAATAACCAGCTTTTCCATCATTAATCTAACACTTTTCTTTGCTTTTTCTACAAAATGTTTGTCCAAAAACCAAGAAAACCCAAGCCATAGAAATTCACAATTATCACAATATTAATTATACCTAGCAGTATTAAGAATAACTAACATCATTAACTCAGCAGTATTAAGTATAACAGCAGCACTAATTATACTTAACAACAGAAACTTTTAATGACATGAATAACAGTACTAATTTATACAAAACTCTACAAAAACATAAAGAGATAAAATATTTTAGAGATTTAACATTCCAATACTAGTAATCAAATAATAAAATCTACTTACATCAAAAGCTTTTGTAAGCAAATCTGCAACATTCTTGTCTGTAACACCCTCAAATCTGAGTACACAGCGGAATGTTGAATATCTGAAGGCGTTACATTTACGGATCAATAGCACAAGATATGAGAACGACCACTAAACGTGTCGTTTGAAAAAAAGATACATTGGATTAACAAAATACTTGTTTGTTACATAATCTCGTGACTTCAAATTGTTCAACAATATAAATAAAGATTCCGGTTTATAACAATTGTCCCCAAAATATAATAAGACCCTAAATCTTAAATGTTGTCTCTTCAATTATTGACTTCCAATGTATCACCGCACCCCGTGCCTTATTGACCTGAAAAACATGCTTAAAACGTCAACATAAAGTTGGTGAATTCATAGGTTTATGTAAATCAATTGTAGGACCGCAAGATTTCCATGTGTATGATTGAGCAACACATGCAAACATCATAAAAAGTAATTACGTTTTCCTAAGCTCATGACACTAAAGCTCGACATGTATGAATGCAAATATATTTGCTAACAAGTGTCCGTGAATGATGTGCTAACCTCGCAACATCCCAAATTCGACATGGTATGCGTTCGTTCCCGGTGATAGCTAGTCACCCGAACGGGGATTGTCAATCCCTAATAGATCTATTCATAACATTCGCGCCCACATAATGTAATTCCCAATCACATCTATGCAATTAACAATTCATGATTATGGACATAATGGGTTATGATAGCTTAGGCAAACACGTAATCATGGTATAAAATGTACACTTGCGTCCAATTTGTAAAACAAGCATGTTCTCACCCCAAGGATGCAAATCATTTAAATAACAGTAAAACATGGAGCTATGAACTCACCTTAGAAGGTAGTCCTCTGATTGATATTATATATCCAAGCAAGTAGTGAATCACACCGTCAATTACCTAAGTAAATACGGTCAAGTCTTAGTCTACATATTTAGGCTAACGACTCAATGTATAAACTATAACAATTTCTAGTTTATATATACTGTTATCACTTGTGTGGTGGTGTACACGTTTATTGTATTTGTTTTCCTCGTTTGCTCTTGGGAAGGTGTACGACTATATACTTTTAAGTTTACAAGGTGTTTAAGTATTAATAATAAATACACCTATTTATCATTCGCGTGACTTTAGTTATATAAGTATCCGTATTATATCACGACTAGTCCGATACCATAAGTGTTTATTTAAATCACTTAATTATATAAAATACCCTTAGGTTTTCATTATTGGCAAAAACAGTCCTTATAGTTTAAAATAGAATATTTACCGTTTACACCCCTGAGTTTCCATATTGATACGTTTAGTCCCTCTATTTTACAAAAATTACATTTTTGGTTCTTATGAGTTTCAAACAGTCCCTCAAGTTCAGGAATGTCAAAAACAGTATTATTAATATACTAGCAGTATTAACAATATGCTAGCAGTACTAACTCTGCTAGCAGTACTAACTTCTGCTAGCAGTACTAACTCTGCTAGCAGTACTAACTTCTGCTAACAGTACTAACTTCTTAAGCCTGGCAGTATTAACTTCTAATTTAGCTTGCATCATACAACCCATTAGTGAGTTACAAATTCGTTAAAGTTTGTTTGAGCTCGTGTTGGACACAAGAAAGTTCAGGATTGTCAAAAACACTATTATTAATACACTAGCAGTATTAACAATATGCTAACAGTACTAACTCTGCTAGCATTACTAACTTCTGCTAGCAGTACTAACTCTGCTAGCAGTACTAACATCCTAATCCTGGCAGTATTAACTTCTAATTTAGCTTGTATCATACAATCCATTAGTGAGTTACAATTTTGTTAGAGTTTGTTTGAGCTCGTGTTGGACACAAGACGCGGCTATGGTCTTGCTAACTTATTTCGACATATCCCAAACAACCCTAGTTCGCATATACTATAGTGTACACATCCTTTATTTAGCAAGACGAGTTGTTAAGTATTATGATACATGACATGAACATGTTTCTGTTTCCAAACAAGTTATCAAACCTCTCGGTTAAATATTTTATGTGTGCATGTCATAATTAAACATTCATGCTTATACACAAGATCTTTGTTACGCGCCTTATGGATTTTGGTTCACCACACAAGTCTGTATATGTTGTATATTGTAAGACGTGGACATGGGTTGTGTCATGCTAGGCACGACCCATGTTTAGCTTGTTAACACATAATAACCGTGCCTTATGACACATGAAGCAAACATGAAACTTGAATACGAATGTAGGCTAAGACACTTATAAGGGTCTTAGCTTCTTAAATGTGTGTGTCATGTAGTCGTGTGGAAACTCGACTTGTATACCCTAAGCCTTAGTTTAAACCAAATCTTTCTTGCTTTCAAACCCTTAAACATATAACCTTAGCTTGATGATTACTAGTGTGATGTCGTGTTTGTGTAGATAGTGTCTCGGCTGTGGTGACCTGAAACAAATAGAGCAAAGTGGAGAGTGTTTCGTGTATGTGTGGGTTGCAAGAGTGTAATATGGTGAGGTTGTGTGAGTATTTATAGGCAAATACTTGGTTACATGTTTCTAGTTACACAAACAAACCAAACCGATCCAAGCCCTAGTGGTTTTGAAGTTTTCTAGTTAACTACACCTTGTTTTGTTAAACCACACAAGTACACCTCTTAATTAGAGGATATTTGTACAAGATTGAGCTAGATTATGAAATCTTATGGATTTGTGTGTTGGATCATGTTTAACCGCGGCATAGGGCAAAGGAGAACCAAAATGGTTATTAACCATTATGTATTTGGCTAGTAGGGAACATTTAGGACAAGTATTAATTAAACCAAGGATGTACTAGTACTTGTAAAGATCATTAGGAGATTTTTAAGGATTTTCTAAGTGCTTTTGTGTGTAAAGATCATTAATAAATGTCATACAATGACATGAAAATGAGAAATGTTATAGTCTCCACCCGTTAAAAGAGCTTTGTCCTCAAATCTTAAGACCTTGTAGTAGATGACGAAGCCCGGTTTGTGAAGAGATGTGGGTATTTCTTTTTGAACAAATCCTCACGTTCCCAGGTGAACTCAGGGCCCCGCCTAGAATTCCAGCGAACCTTAACCAATGGTATCCGGCTTCGCTTCAATCGTTTGATCTCCCGTTCCATAATTTCAACGAGCTCTTCCATAAACTAGAGCTTATCGTCAACATGAATTCCTTCTAACGGCATGACTAATGGTTCGTCAGCGTTACATTTCTTTAGATTTGACACATGGAAAGTATGGTGAACTCTGCTCAACTCTTGAGGAAGTTCCAGCCTGCAGGCAACTTTCCAAATTTTGCTAACACCTTGAAAGGTCTGACATATCTCGGATTCAGGTTGCCCCGCTTACCGAACCGTATGACCCCTTTCCAAGGCGAAACCTTAAGCATAACTCTGTCCCCAACCTCGAACTCCATCGGCTTTCATTTCCGATCGGCGTAGCTCTTTTGTCGATCCTGAGCTGCTTGCATCCTTTGCTTGCTCAGGACGATCTTTTATGTTGTTTCTTAGATCAATTCCGGACTCATCAGTTGGGCTTCCCCAACCTCGACCCAGCACACCGGTGATTGACATTTTCGACCATACAGTGCCTCATAAGGGGCGACCTTTATGCTAGCGTGATAACTGTTATTGTATGAAAACTCGACCAATGGTAAATGTTTAACCCAGCTCTTGCCAAAATCGATCACGCAAGCACGTAGCATGTCCTCGAGAGTTTGAATGGTTCTCTTACTCTGGCCGTCAGTTTCTGGATGATACGCAGTGCTCATACTAATATCTGTACCCAAAGCTTTCTGAAATGATCTCTAGAAATTTGAAGTAAATCTTCCATCACGATCACAGATAATTGAGGCAGGTATCCCATGTCTTGCTACTATCCTGTTTAGGTACAACCTTGCCAACTTGTCTAATGGATCATTCTCCCTTATTGGCAAGAAGTAAGCATATTTTGAAAGTCGATCCACAATCACCCAGATGGTGTCAAAACCTTGCGATGACCTAGGAAGTTTGGTGATAAAATCCATCGTGGTATTATCCCACTTCCACTTGGGTATCTCTGGTTATACTAGCAGTCCTGAGGGCCTTTGATGTTCGGCCTTGACCCTTGCACACGTCAGGCATTTGCTAACATACGTGGCGATGTCTGCCTTCATATTGGGCCACCAATATAGCTTTTTCATGTCTTGATACATCTTTTCCGAACCGGGATGGATAGAATATTTTGACTTGTAGGATTCGTGCATAATCACGGATCTTAAGTCTCCATAGCAAGGTAACCAACTCCTGCCGTGTAAACATAAGGTTCCATCGGCACGTGGTTCCAATCTTTCCTTGGGTATATCCCTTCGGATTATACCGCCTACGTCTTCATTCACGAGGTTCTCTGGTTTCTGGGCTTCGATCTGAGCTTCTAATATTCGTTTGGGAAGATCCAAGCCAATTGTCATAACTAAGGCTCGAACCCTCAATGGCTCAATCCGTTCCTTACGGCTCAACGCATCGGCCACTACGTTTGCCTTCCCTGGATGATAACGAATGTCACAATCGTAATCACTTAACAATTCTAGCCAACGGCGTTGCCTCATGTTAAGCTCCTTCTGATCGAGAATGTGTTGTAGGCTTTTATGGTCTGTGAACACGGTGCATCTGGTTCCATATAGATAGTGTCTGCATAACTTTAGGGCAAACATTACCGATCCAAGTTCCAAATCATGAGTGGTGTAGTTCTTCTCGTGAACTTTTAGTTGTCGAGAAGCATAGGCAATCACCTTCTCTCTCTGCATTAATACAACACCTAAACCCTTATGTGATGCATCACAGTAGACCACAAAGTCTTCGCTTCCTTCAGGTAAAGCCAGAATTGGTGCACTGCACAACTTCTGCTTTATTAACTAAAAAGCGTTCTCTTCATTCCTTTCTGAGTAAGTTTCGTCATTGACTTAGAAATATTTGAAAATCCTTTGATGAATCTTCGATAGTAACCAGCAAGACCTAAAAATTGGCGGATCTCCATTGGTGTCTTAGGAGATGCCCAAACTTTGATAGATTCTATCTTGGCTATATCCACATGTATGCCTCTGCTATCTATGACGTGCCCAAGAAATTGTACCTTCGGGATCCAAAATTCACATTTGGAAAACTTAGCATACAACTGCTCCTTCTTAAGCAATTCCAAAATTGCCTTAAGTTGTTCTTCGTGTTCCTTCTTGTTCTTTGAATAAATCAGTATGTCATCAATAAAGACAATTACGAACTTATCCAAGTAAGGCTTGCACACTCAGTTCATGAGGTCCATGAATACCGCTGGTGCGTTCGTTAGTCTAAATGGCATAACCTGGAACTCGTAATGGCCATACCGAGTTCGAAATGTTGTCTTTGGAATGTCTTGCTCTCGTACTCTAAGCTGGTGATATCCTGATCTCAGATTTATCTTCGAATAAATACTGGATCCCTAGAGCTGATCAAATAAATCGTCGATCCTCGGGAGTGGATAACGATTCTTTACTATCAGTTTATTTAATTCACGGTAGTCGATGCACATCCTGAATGACCCATCCTTCTTTTTGACAAACAAGACCGGGGCTCCCCAAGGTGAGGAACTAGGCCTTATGAATCCTTTGTCGGAAAGCTTTTGTAATTGTTCTGATAATTCCTTCATTTTGGATGGAGCCAATCGATACGGTGCTCGATGCTACGGGTGCGGCTCTTGGAATTAATTCAATTTGGAATTCCACTGGTCGAGCTGGAGGAAGTCCTGGCAAGTCTTCGAGAAATACTTTACGAAAATCTTGGACGATCGGTACGTCCTTTATTTGTTTTCCTTCCGACTTATCCTTCTCTTTCTTGGTGGATATTTACGCCAAAAAGACCTGGCATCCTTTCGCCATGTACTCTTGAGCTTTTGAACATGAGATAACTGTCAACCGAGATTATCTCTCGTTGCTATTTTCGTTGCCATAAAAAGTCAAAGTTTCATTCCCATAGGGAACTTGAACAAGTTTCTCGTCGCACACGATCACGGCGTGACATCTTCTTAACCAGTCCATACCGATAATGACGTCGAAACTACCCAATTCTACGGGCATTAGATCTATGTTGAACGGATGGTCTAAGAAATTTAAAGTGCAACCTCGTATAATAATGCCTATCCAGACTTATTTCCCATCAGCTAATTCGACATCATAACAATTTTCTAATGGAGTTGGGGCGATGTCAATCAAGGAACTAAATGCAGTGGATATAAAGCTTCTATTGGCACCGGTGTTGAATAAGATAGATGCATAGTGGTTATTTATGAGGAACATACCCGTGACGACATTGGCATCAGGGTTTCTCGATGCATTCCCTCTCTTTTCTGCATTCCCAACTGCATAAACCCAGCCTTGTGCATTCCCATTTCCTCCATGTTTATTCTTCAGATTAGGAAAATCTCTCTTGAAATTCCCTGGTGCTCCACACTCAAAACAACCATTTCCTTTGTGGGCTTCCCCATTTCCCTTCTGAGTATTAGCAAAATTTGTGTTACCAGTACTCCTGCAATCGCGAACAAAGTGCCCTACTTTGTTACACTTGTGGCACCTCTGGGTGCCCGGGCCATTGTGGTAAAGATGGCACTTGGTGCATTTGGGCAAGGATCCCCCATAAGGCTTCCTTTCGCCTGTCCCCATATTGTAGACCTTGGCGACATTCTGCCTCTTAAAGGGTTGTTGCTGGTGACCATGGTTGTTCCTGGATGAATCATCAGCCTTCCTTTTGTTGTCAGGCTGCCTTTCTACGTAGGTGTAGAGTTTCTGATCCATCAAGTCATTGGCCAACTCAATAGTCTCATCCAACGTCTTGGGTCTGGCAGACTTGACGTTCCCATAAATGTTGTTAAGAAGTCCACTGATGTACTTGTCAACCTTCTCGGTTTCATTGGAAATAAATTTGGTACATATCAGGGTTAGTTCTTGGAAACGTTCAGTGTATACTGGAACATCGTTCCCCTTGACCTTTAGGTTCCACAGCTCAATTTATAATTTCTTGATTTCACCCTGCAGACAATACTTGTCCGTCATCTTTTTCTTGAGCGCTTCCCAAGTCATTGCATATGCCTCAGGACCTGAGGTTCTTATCTGTCCATTCCACCAAGTCAAATCAGCACCTAACAGAGTGCAGGTGGCAAACTTTACTTGATTCTCAATGACACAACCACTAATATTGAAAACTAATCCATCTTCTCAATCTACCAAGTGAAACCGACCACGCCTTCAGTTCCCTTGAAGTTCAAAGGTTAACACTTCATGAAGTCAGCGTAATAGCAAGGGCGCGCAGTGTGCACATGCCTTCGGTTATCCTCGTGTGAACTGTGGCTTCCATCTCCATTGGTGGAGTTTCGCAAAAGAGCTTGGTCAATCATTGCTTGGATGGATTTTGGAGTCATGTTGTTTGGGTTGGTGTTGTTAACAGGGGTATTTGGTCCTCTTCTGGTCGTAGGTGCCATGATTTGTCTAGATCACAAAAGACAAAAACATAGGGTTATATGACATAATACAATAATGTATAGATGAGATATTAACACAAGAGAGGTATATAGTACAACAAAACACATCCATTTCATTCATAACTTTGAAAATTTTACATGAAATAGTTGTCTGAGTACACATAATACAATACAAAAGATCTTAGGCTATGTTAGCGGGGAAGACCCCTAACACTTAACATGCCTGTACAATGACCTAGCAAGATAAAATAACATAAATCACTAGATGTGACTGTCAGCATCCCCAGAAGCATCCTAGTGATCTGGAATCCTAGCCTCTGGTCCTGGCTATCTAGCTCTCCTTTGCTGCTCTCGCAGTGATAATAACTCGGCCTGCATGTCGCTCATCTCTTGCCTTATGTCTCTAATAACTCAGAGAGTCTCTACCATCTGTGCTTGACATCTACGGCCAGTCTCTCGAAGTGCTGCTAACTCAGCCTGCTACATCTGAAAGTGAGTCTCATGTACCCGATGCTGTATCTGAATGAGAGTACCCTGCAGCTATAGCTGTGTTTGGTATGCCTGGAGATGGGTCGCGTGTGCATACACATGATCATGATAGGTCTGAAGCTCCTGATGAGTCACCTGACTCAATCCTATCGAGTGAGCCCAAGCCTCTCGGGAAGTATAGGCCTCCTCCTCCACCATCTATACTGTCTCCTAGAGAGTCATCCTATCCCCATGAGTAAATCGACCATCCATACTCGTTGTGATATATGAGACCTACTATCCTGAGCATCCTCTAGTAAAGCATACATGTCCTATGTATCATGCTCATGGAGCTCAACATGCTTTGTAATCCTAGTATTGACCTCTCCCACGGCCATATGTGCTATCTCAGGATTTACCTCTGTCGAATCTACCCAAGTATCCCTAATACCGTACCTAACATCCCTAATCCTATGTCTCCTCTATTTAGCATCTACCATGCTGACAAACCCATAATCTATCCCCTGACCTCTGGTAGGTCTAGCAGTAGAACTCTCTCTAACCTCATATCGGGAGCCTAGAGTGGACAAACACAACCTCTTATGAGGTGGCTGTTCAAACTCGGCAATCTCCTCCCTATAGTCAACAGGTGGTGGTATGTATAGAGATAGTGGTAATGGTGGTAGTGGAGGTGATGGTAATGCGGCAGTAACTGCGTCAATGAGAGCCTGAGTGGATGCTATCCTAAGTGTCTGGATTTGGGTTAGACACCTAGATGATGGTAGTAAAGGTGATGAATGTACAGGTGGGGCCATTTACCTAGCAATGAGCTCCCCTACAAAGGGTGATGATAGTGAGATAGGTGGTGATGGTGATGGAGTAGTCATGGCTAGAAGTCTCTCGACCTCTGCCTCTGGTGGAAGAGATATGGAAGTCTGAGGCCGGACGGTAATCCTAGCCCCAATAGTAATGTTAGTGGAGGGTGGTGGTATAATAGGCTCTGTTCCCTCAGGTGGGAAAACAGGCTTATCAACAAGTACAATAATAGTAGAGTCGACCGGAGCTAAGTGTTCCTCCTCCTCCTCCTCCTCATCACCCTCATCCTCGTCATTGGCGTCATCCCTAGATGAATCACCGTCATCATCATCTCCATCATCTCCCCCGTCCATATGATAGTCAGCCGGACCATCCTCTGTCTCATCATCCTCGTATTCCTCTGGATCCTCCTCGAGATCTAACTCAGTAACATATCTGGATGACTCAGCAGTGGGTGAATCAACAGGAGGTAATGGCTACTCCTTAGCCAAAAACTCATACTCATCCTCCAATGGTATATACTCAGGGTATATAGGCTCGAGCACGTAGTCAGGATCATGTGCATGTACGAACATAGGCTCAAGCTCATCCTCGTCCTAAGGAACTGGTGGTGTTTGTGGATCCTCTAGGCCTGGTATGTAATCAGGTGGTGGTGGGGCTACTGGCTGTATCGAGAGTCCTTCGTATCCTAATATGATGACCCGTGGGATACCTCACTCAGGTATCTCCTCATCATTGCCTCCCCAGAAGGCTCTATCGGGCTCAAAGTCAGTGTAGACAGAAGTGTATGTGACAGCTGATGAAGCAGAAGACATGACTGCTGCAAAATCGAAAATAACTTATATAAGTATTACTTATAGGAAAAAATCGGTATGATATGTCTGTAAGCTTAAATTATAAAAGTCTTATAGTAATATACGTAATATCATTTATATACACGTATATCGATCTTGTAAGCACTTAGTACCCTACTAATGCTAAAACAATGCATATCATGTAAGTATATAGGTGCTAGGTGTAAATAAGTAATGCATGTATGTCCCTCGCAAATCCCATTTGTGAAAACAGTGTTTCAAAATGGTTATAGTCCAGACAAGACTTTTGACCTGGTTCTCTATAACCTTGGCTCTGATACCAATCTATAACACCCTCAAATCTGAGTACGTAGCGCAATGTTGAATATCCGAGGGCGTTACATTTTCGAATCAATAGCACAAGATATGAGAACGACCACTAAACGTGTCGTTTGAAAAAGATACATTGGATTAACAAAATACTTGTTGGTTACATAAGCTCATGGCTTCAAATTGTTCAACAATATAAGTAAAGACTCCGGTTTATAACAATTGTCCCCAAAATGTAATAAGACCCTAAATCTTAAATGTTGACCTTTTAAATTTTTTGTACTTCCAATGTATTATCGCACCCGTGCCTTATTGACTTGAATATAATGCTTAAAACATCAACTTAAAGTTGGTGAAATCATATGTTATCTAATTCAATTGTAGGAACGCACGTTTTTCACTGTTATGATTGAGCAAACACATGCAAACATCATAAAATAGTTATTTACGTTTTCCATAGCTCATAACATGAAGCTTGACATCTATGAAATGCTAAATTTATTTTGCAACAAGTGTCTGTGAATGATGTGCTTACCTCGCAACATCCCAAACTTCGACATGGGATTGTAGTTCTGTTGCACAGTGATAGCTAGTCACTTGCCAGATCGAGGATTGTCAATACCTAATAGATCTATTCATAACTCGCGCCCACATAATTGTAATTTCCTTCACATCTATGCCAATTAAACAATTCACGATCATGGACATTAATGGGTTATGGTAACTTAGGCCAAAAAAATAAAAAAAAAATAAACACGTAATCAATGGTTATAAAATGTACAATGCGTCCAATTTGGTAAACCAAGCATGTCTCACCCAGGGATGTAAAATCATTTAATTTATCAGTAAAAACATGGGGACTATGAACTCAACTTAGTAGGTATTCCTATGATTGATATTATATATCCAAGCAGGTTATTGAATCACTCATCAATTACCTAAGTAAATACAGTCAAGTCTTTGTCTACTTTTTTGGTATGACTCATTGTATTAACTATAACAATTTCTAGTTTATATATACTGTTATCACTTGTGTGGTGGTGTACACGTTTATTGTATTCGTTTTCCTCATTTGCTCTTGGGAAGGTGTACGACTATATACTTTTAAGTTTACAAGGTGTTTAAGTATTAATAATAAATACACCTATTTATCATTTGCGTGACTTTAGTTATATAAGTATTCGTATTATATCACGACTAGTCCGATATCATAAGTGTTTATTTAAATCACTTAATTATATGAAATACACTTAGGTTTTCATTATTGGCAAAAACAATCCTTATAGTTTAAAATAGAATATTTACGGTTTACACCCCTGAGTTTCCATATTGATATGTTTAGTCCCTCTATTTTACAAAAATTACCTTTTTGGTTCTTATGAGTTTCAAACAGTCCCTCAAGTTCAGGAATGTCAAAAATAGTATTATTAATTTACTAGCAGTATTAACAATATGCTAGCAATACTAACTCTGCTGGCAGTACTAACTTTTGCTAGCAGTACTAACCCTGCTAGCAGTACTAACTTCTGCTAACAGTACTAACTTCTTAAGCTGGGCAGTATTAACTTCTAATTTAGCTCGTATCATACAACTGATTAGTGAGTTACAAATTCATTAGAGCTCGTGTTGGACACAAGAAAGTTCAGGAATGTCAAAAATAGTATTATTAATACACTAGCTGTATTAATAATATACTAGCAGTACTAACTCTGTTAGCAGTACTAACTTCTGCTAGCAGTACTAAGCCTGCTAGCAGTACTAACTTCTTAAGCCTGGCAGTATTAACTTCTAATTTATCTCGTATCATACAACCCATTAGTGAGTTACAATTTAGTTAAAGTTTGTTTGAGCTCATGTTGGACACAAGACATGGCTATGGTCTTGCTAACTTATTTTGACATATTCCAAACAACCCTAGTTCGCATATACTATCGTGTACACATCCTTTATTGAGCAAGACACGTTGTTAAGTATTATGATACGTGACATGAATGTGTTTTCATTTCCAAACAAGTTATCAAACCTCTCGGTTAAATATTTTACATATGCATGTCATGATTACACATTCATGCTTATACACAAGATCTTTGTTACGTGTCTTATGGCTTTTGGTTCACCACACAAGTCTATATATGTTGTATATTGTAAGACGTGGACATGGGTTATGTCATGCTAGGCACGACCCATGTTTAGCTTATTAACACATAATAACCGTGCCTTATGACACATGAAGCAAACATGAAACTTGAATATGAACGTAGGCTAAGACACTTATAAGGGTCCTAGCTTCTTGAACATGTGTGTCATGTAGTTGTGCGGAAACTCGACTGGTATACCCCAAGCCTTAGTTTAAACCGAATCTTTCTTGCTTTCAAACCCTTAAACGTATAAACTTAGCTTGATGATTACTAGTGTGATGTCGTGTTTGTATGGATAGTGTCTCGGCTGTAATAACCCGAAACAAATAGAGCAAAGTAGAGAGTGTTTCGTGTATGTGTGGGTTGCAAGAGTGTAATATGGTGAGGTTGTGTGAGTATTTATAGGCAAATACTTGGTTACATGTTTCTAGTTACACAAACAAACCAAACTGATCCAAGCCCTAGTGATTTTGAAGTTTTCTAGTTAACTACACCTTGTTTTGTTAAACCACACAAGTACACCTCTTAATTAGAGGATATTTGTACAAGATTGAGCTAGATTATGAAATCTTATGGATTTGTGTGTTGGATCATGTTTAACCGCGGCATAGGGCAAAGGAGAACCAAAATGGCTATTAACCATTATGTATTTGGCTAGTAGGAAACATTTAGGACAAGTATTAATTAAACCAAGGATGTACTAGTACTTGTAAGGATCATTAGGAGATTTTAAAGGATTTTCTAGGTGCTTTTGTGTGTATAACCGGCCCCTAGTGGGTTTTACACAAGGATTGATTTAATTTTAGTGTTAATGTTATAAAAGTGGGTATTGGTTTGAGCCTAGGTAAGTCTAGGTATTTCCGGGGTGCGTCCGAATGTATTTTATTGCGAAACGTAACCCTTTTACGTGACCAATAAAAATAAAACACACAAAGTTAATAATTATCTTCTTAATAATTATATTTTACTTGGCTGATGTAAACTTTAATTTATTTGATGACCGTTTACATTAAATGATTATTCTAGTCTACGCGATTTAGATTAAAAGTAAATATTAAAAGTAAACGCGTATCGAACTAAAATAAATAGTGACGAATAATAGGAGTCTTAAAATGACCTGAAATTAAGAAATGTTACACCTCCAATATGAGTTACTCAAGGTTTCCGTATGTTAAATGATAATAAGGCAATAAAAAATGTTAAACCAGACACCCCCTCAATCCTGCACACCCATACGCGATAAAAACCAAGATTCAAATAACTGCCTACGGTAAAAGGCCATAACGTTTTTCACATCTACTACTAAATTTTCATCCAATAAACTGTCTTATGCCTAAATCTCCAACAATTTACACACAGCCACATCTAACTGGCTACTAAATTTTCATATGATAAATCGCCTTATGCCTAAATCCCCTAATAATTTACACACAGTCAGATATAAAAAAACAAAAAACAATTTACATACGGTCCATTGTCGAAACATTAGTTCCAAATCCCGGATACATATCTGATAACTTGTGAGAAACATAGGCGGTACTAAACCATTTTGGTCATAGGCAATACCTTGAGATGCCTTAGTTAATCTGCCCAATCCATGAATGTATCTAAATCACTACATATTTATTCATAATTTTTCTCCCATATCATGCCAAAACTTATTTTTATTTGAAGTCGACACATTTAACAGGGGAATAAAAAAGAATACCTCGGCTTGCTGCATTGCGCTTGCGGTTTCAGGTGGTGGTGTTTTCGAATATTGCAGCCCGTTACAACACTCCGTTTATACCTGAAAACTGTTCATCCAGCAAAGAAATCAAGAATTAAGAAATATTGTGAATAAAATGTGTAGCAGCGGGAAAACTCCACGGTTATAACATTCAAATCACAATATGAGATTATGAACTAAAAATTACTTTATGAGCGGGGCTTGTAGAAACCAAGATACACACCTCCTGATTGTTATGTTATTAATGTCAACAATTGGCTTGAAGCTATGAAGTTGCAATAGCCACGACGATTGCACGTACTCTCCTGTGTAGAAAAGCATAAACAAATAGTTAAATATAGGCAAAAGATCGCCCCACTGATTTTTTATTTACGTTTCTGCACATGACAACACAATTATGTTACACTAATAGTGGACTTACATAAGTTGTAATATGTGGGAGTTTCTGATCCCGATTTTACTTCCAATCTTAAACTTTCCAAATAACGAACGCCTTTTCTTCACAGCCTCTACTCCTATTTTAAACAATACAAATAGATTAACCCAAAAGCATCATCCACCATTTAAGAAAAAAAATAAGCTTAAATTTTTTTATAGATCCAGATAATTTATCATGACCAACTGGTTTTGGAGGCTAGGGTTTAAACCCATAAAATTACCATACTATACATTTATTAAAATCAAATCACTATCTTATAGAAACTAAAAAGAAATACAGGACTTGTAACTGAGGATGTGTGAGGAGATAAACCACCACACCTGTGATTTATACACGCCAGAATTGAATGTTATGTGCCTCAATCATCTTTTACATTCCTTTGAGAGAATTGATTGTTATTTAACTTCAACATCTTTTGTATTGATTGTTGTTGTAACCGGTAGGAAGTTCCTGTTGGGCCAGTTAAAAGGCCACGATACTTAATGCTACAACTCATTACTACTGCACATTTATTATAAAAACTTAGTCTTATATTATAATAGATTTATGCATGCTGTTTAGTTCGATGAAATGGACGTTGGAAATAAATAAAATATGAAAACATGTGATTCCATGTCATAATGGAATGAAGAAACAACTAGATGTGACTATGTAATGAAATTGGTTATTAGAGTCGTAATGTAATAAACTAATGAATAAATCATTCCATTACAAAACTTCAAAATTTGTCATTTATACACACTTTTTTCTTCCTACTTTATGATGCATGAACTTTATTTTCAGGATATCACACTTATAAGTGTGAAGAATTGTTTCAAAATTCTCACTGAAAAGGCTGAAGAATTAAAAGCTCACACTTAAAAGTGTGTGGAATTGTTTTAAAAATCATAAACATCACTGTTAGTGCAAATATTACGATATTTAAACTAAACATCCCTTTAGGTTTTAATATTGACAAACAATAACTTGTAACACATAACGTAAAAATGTGCAAGTTACTCGTGACCACAACTCATCAACGCATACATTTATCAACATATCTCGACGTCTCGAGTCCACTCATGCTTCAACAACATGTACGAATATGTTTGTTATGTTGCATTGTGATCGACCCATTTAACAAACCATTTAGAATGATTAAAATACTTTTTAGAGTCATTAAATATTTACAAGTTCAATCATTCTTTTTCGAACCTCGTTTCGTATTTCATACAAAGTATGAACACGTTTTTACAAACTAGCCTAATGATCAAAACTTATTTTGTCATACATACTAGATTGATCATTTGCATAAACTCATGTAACTTTACTTACGTCACCACTAAACAAATGTTTTCAAGTAATCTCTTATTTAATAATTAATTAGTTGCATTAGTGAATAATACAAAATAAAATTAACCATAAATGGAAACAATATTTCCATATCTAAACAAATCTTTCCAAATCTTTCTATTTTAATGTTAAGAAAAATTTAACTTCTATAAGCTTGTACTAAATTTGATATTTAACTACAATTAAAAGATTTTGAAAAGATTTTTGGTTAACCACAAAATGACAAAAAAACGGCTAGTGTGGGCCATAGATCCTTAAGATACAAAGAGGGATCCTAGAGTTAAGGATCCGTGGATTCGTGAGTCTCCGAATTTAGACCAGGAGACCCTTCCCCTCTATAAATAATAGTTGAGTGTTTTTGTTTTTACTCACCCCTTTCAATATTTTCTCTTACATATTTTCACATACATTCTCAGGTCTTTAAAACCCCACTAACCTTTAATCATAATGTTTTTAACTTTTATTTGTTGCAAGCATGTTTTCACATGATCATCCATTTAAGCAAGCTTAGAGATCTTGTTATCCTCATCCACCACAAGCACATATATGAATATCCACCTGACAAGATTAGTGACTTGTCATCTTCATTCTAATCAACAACATTATACTTGGTGATATTGATGTTTAGATTAGGCATTTATATCAAATTGACACTTATGTCTTGGATCGTCATTATACATCACCATGTATTATAACTATACAACAAACTAGAGGTTACTTGGTTTATGTGTTTAGACCATAAAACACATAGGTAAAAGGTTTGTTGTGTTGGATCATGATGGTTTAGTTGTACCCGAAGAAGGACTCGGCATTTAGCTTTGTATTGAAAATAATATAAGCGACGTTGTATGGTTTTATCTATCGAGAAGGAAGCTTGTTGATCTAGTAAAGTAACTCTCGAGTTGGGTAATCGGGGAGTAGAGTAAGGCGGAGGAGTTTCGTGTCGAACCACTATAAATCATCTTGTCTGGTTTGCTTTCTCTTTTACTTATTGTTTTGCATATATATTTTCATTTATCACTTTATATTTATATTTGCATTGCGCTTATGTTTGTGTTGTGATGACATGTTTTGTTTTATGTTCTCTATTATCTTTATTGTTGTAGAACTATTATAAACACTTTTTTACATCACACTTGATCGGTTGTTTGATACAAAAGCTCTAAGTTTTAAACAGAAACATATTCACCCCCTTCTACGTATTTGACAATTGGCATCAGAGCCATGTCGCTCTAATTTTCAAAACAACTGGTTTTTAAAATAGAGTACGGCTCATGTACCAAATTTCCCATGAAGCGGGATATAATATGAAAAGTTTTTCTTTGTTTAATACTTACAAGTTTTAGTGTTAAATATAATGTGTTATATTAACTTGAAGGTCTCTTTAACGAGTCTCATACGAAGGGAGTCGTATCACTAAAATAGAATTACCAACTTTATGTCCAAATTTCACCTTCTTACGCATCCACGGATCCAAAACCCAAAGATCCGTTTTTGTTGTCAAAGATCCGTAAGTGGTATTTTCATATTTTAGTAAACTCCAAAATTTTGTAATAAATCAACCGTTCCCATATTTGGATGAAGACAAAACCAATTTTGAGTGTATTTTTAGATTTGGCCGATTTATGCCCGATTCGACCGATTTTATCCGTTAATCTCTATGTTGACCATTTTTTACCATTCCGGTTTATAAGACTGTTTAGTCTAAATCCGAGCGGTTAATCCCCGCCTAGCGCTTATGCGCCAATTAATTGGCTGTCTAAGCTGATTTTTACAACACTGTTGTCAATGAGTCGATTTGAGTGGAACTTTGGAAATGCTCGACTTGACTCGATAATATTACGTGAGACGCTCTAGCTCGTTTCGATTAAGTTCGAACTCGGCTCTTAGCTCGATTTAGCTGTGTTTTTATGATTTGTAAGCCAACTAAAATTGTTATATAAAATGCATGTTTAAATTCGACATAAGTATTCACATGTAACCTGCACATAATTTATATAAAAATATCATATAATATCATTTTAGGCTCGAAAAATTCGATAATAACTCGAGCTAAGCCTATATAAGTTCGTGATCGACTTGTTAATGTTTCGAGCTCATTTTGGCGCGAGCTCGAGCCTCGATAAAATAGGGATGGAACAAGCTCAGGTCAAGTTAAGCGCTAGTTGCTCAACAAAATCTCATTTCAATGTCGCCCGGTGGGTGTTTTGCCCTTATTATGTGGTCTTTGTGTCCGGTGGTGGGTATGGTATTGGAGTTTGTGTTTGTTGAGTTTTTTGCATGGATGTTTCAACATTTTTATCTTTGGATCTATATTCTAGCCATCAAGTCAAGTCAAAGGCTAGCATTTGTCTTATGATAATGGAGATTGTTGGTCTGCAATCGAGGATGTTTTTTTGGTTATGTTTAATTAGTCAAATTTCAAGTAATCAATTGTTGTATGTTTCACTTTCAAGATGTTAGGTTTTTATTGTTCAATTGGTTTGCTTTTTGCAAACCTTCAATGTACTCACAAGATCAATTTTTGATCTGAGAGCAACTGCAATGCATTGTTTTACCAAAGACTTTTTACTGTTACAAAAGCTTTTTAGATGACTTGGTGCATTGGAGTAAAAGCTTTACCAAAGACTTGTAAGGATATGACTTGGTATATACCAAGCGTTTGACAGAAACTATCCAAGCTATTTTCATTAATTGAAGATATAAATAGGGCATACAAAAAGCTATTGCAAGACTTTTTAGCATTGAAAGAGATTTGGAAGAAAAGCTTTTGATGTGGGAAATTAAATGAAATAATTAATGTTTGATCTAGAAAAAGTCTTCAATAACTCTTTGCGCTGCGGATGCTCTTATCAATTTCAATATCAATCACTTTTTGCCAAAAAAAAAACTTGTTGATCGACATTAATGGGGCACACTGCCCAAAATACAGTAAATAGGTTATAGACGCGTTGTTACATTTTCTCACCGACATGCACCCCTATATAATAATCAACCTTTCATTTAACTCAACGACAAAAAAAATATATCTCTTAAATCATATATTAGTTCAAAAAGAATTAACAAATGAAAATGTCGAGAAACATTAAGGACAA
>BQNB010056347.1:0-38702 GCA_026074375.1 Tanacetum coccineum | reverse complement strand
AGTAATCTTGATAAACAATCTTCATCTTTATCCTTCTGACAGTAGAAACTCTTCTAGCAATTGCAGTCTTTCAGCAGTTGTAACCAGCAGCATTAACTTTTATTCCAGCAGCACTAACGGGGTACAAGCAATAGTAACTACTTAGAATATTTTCTTCATTCTTCATCAGCAATACTAAGTTACACTAGCAGTACTAACTTTATGCTAACAGTTGTAACTTTACTCAATCAGTACTAACATATACTAGCAGTACTAAGTTACACTAACAGTAGTAACTTTTATACTAGCAGTATTAACTACTTAGTAGTATTTCTTCTAAGTCTCTGAGCAGTCTTAACTTCCATTAGCAGTAGTAATATATACTAGCAATAGTAACTGACAGTACTAACTACTTAGCATATTCTTCACTAATATCACTAACAGTACTACGTTATGCTTAGCAGCAGTAACTCTAACCTTACCAGTATTAACTCCAAGATCATCATGAAGTCTTTTGATCCTAACACGTTTATATACTCATTTACAAACTCATTTACATACTCACTTTCATAACTCGTTTACAAACTTGTTTACATGCTCGTTTATTTTATAACACTACGATTACTTTTCAAGCGGAAGTCGTCTTATGCAGCTTAATGAGTTAGCCGAATTAAGAGATGGTACTTATGAGAGTACTAGAATTTACAAAGAACGGACCAAGAAATGGCATGATTCTAGATTTCATGGTGATAAAGATTTTAAGGTAGAAGATCAAGTGCTACTTTATAATTCTCGTCTAAAGATGTACCCTGGAAAACTTAAGTCGAAATGGAGCGGTCCAAACATTGATAAAACGGTGTATCCGCACGGGGCTATAGAAATCACAGACAAGGACGGGTTTAGCTTCAAGGTCAATGGACAACGATTAAAGAAATATTATAGGGGTAACATTGACAAAGAGGATGATGAAGTTATAGAATTCGAGAATGGTATAACATGAGGCTGAAGGGAGTCTAACTTAAAGACTCTCAAAAAAATAAAAGTGCTTGCCGGGAGACAACCTGGAATTTATCTTTCTGTTGCACGAGTCTGTCTTCCTAGACACTCAATACGGCGTATCGAACCCCTTTGGATACCTCGTATTGAGATGTCTGGACATTATGAGTTTTTAAAACTTAATATTTAATTTCCAGTAATTTAATTGTTTCTACAGGAACAATACGCCGTATCCTAGGGTTTGGGATACGACGTATTGATCCCTGTACAGTCGTATGTTTAATTGTTCTCTTGTACCATTGTAGCGAGATAGAAATTACACTTGTTTTTAATCTTCTATGCAGGACATTGCTGAAACGATGATAAGGTATATTCTGAAAAGGACATGTGTTGAACTTATTCGGGCATGCTGAAGCCCTAGTCAACACACCTTTTTGCTTAAGGACTCATCTTGGAGAATTATCACGAGCAAAACATCTGGGAGTTTTCCGTTCTAATTCTATTTCCCATATTATTTAATTGTTTTATCTATACAACGAGGACGTTGTATAATTTAGGTGAGGGGATGGAGAATTAGAACGTGCTTGTCTTCTTTTTGACAAAATAACATGCTAAGAGCTTAAAAGTGCTTAAAAATAGGGAAAATTAAAAAAAAAAATTAGCATGACTTTTGTAAAAATCACTAGTTACATTACCTAGCGCACTATAACCCTTGATATATATTGTGAGAATTAAGCCTATTCCGTTTCTAACTATTTTACTAAAAATTCCACAAAATTATGAGTGTGTAGTGATGTAATGGACTTTAGAACTTGGCCTGGTATATCACCTCGAACCCTACAGGTGCCATGATTAGTACTATTATTAGATGGAAGAACAGTTGTCAATCTGATAAATTTCTAGGATTTAACCAAATAGCCTACATGTTGTAAAATTAACTTTACACACTAGTTAGTTAACTCCCGTGTAACCCTTGATTACTCTCATTTTAGAGTAAAATCCCCTAGAACAACCTGTTAAGCCATTCCTTTCTTTTTCTACACCATGTTATATGTTTCGTTACACCTTTATACCTTAGCCTACCGTGTAGATTAAGCCTATTTTACCAATGTTTCTAGTTGCTTTCGTGTAAAGTCTTGTATTTTTTGTGTCAAAGTGAAAATTTTCTATCTCTGTAATGGTCAGGAAATTGCATAATGCAATGGGAAAAATATGTAGCTCGTAAGTTTTGCTACTTTCGCGATTATGAATCATGTTCGAAGAAGAAGTTTTACAAGGAAAAGATTATCCGGATGAATTATGATAGTGAAGAACGGAAACAAACAAGAATTTAATGATGTATTTTTGAAAAAAGAGAAAAATGGAGAAAACATTGGTTCAAAGAAGTTTATACTGAAGGAATCGTTTTTGGAAGGATCGATTATTCGTTGATACTTCAAAAATAAACGATGTAAAGTTTTATAAAAAGTGGCCGATATCACCACTTATGTAAAAGTATGTAAGAACGTAGTAAGAGAAGTTGACTGTTATGGGAACGCCAACTTAGGTTGTCTTTTTCATTTCTGTGATCGAGGCGTTTGTCTATATGTTCGAGTCTCTGTCATGGAACGGTCGGGGGAAAAGTCACTAGTAACCATACCTTATTTGTTGGCTTAATCTATTTGTTTCGTCAATTTTACTTAACACCCATTTTACTTCCCTTTCCTAGAACTAAACCTTAGTGTCTACTCGAACAAGGACTTGTTCAAGCATGCATGTCTATTTCGTCGTTACGGCCATGTATGCATGTCTCAACTGCCTTGTTGGATGACGACTTTCGATGAAAGTTAGAAGCTCCCTACCCTATATCGTTCTTCATCCTAACCGCTGGTTAAACACGAACAGGGATATGTTTGGATTGTATATGTCTATTCCGTCGTTACGGCCGTGTATGTACGATGCAGCTGCGTTGTTGGTGTGGTACTTATGGTGAAAGATTATTGAATGATTAACCGTAAGCCTTCTTAACCCAATTTAGCTTTTGACTTGTTCTTCCTTAGCTTTAGAGGTGAAATGTGGTATCCTTGCAAGCCTATTATACGAAGCTACTCAAACCGAGGGGCAAATCTAGAGCGTACTACTTAAATGTTGCACCCTAGATTAGTTGAGTGATCTGAGTGTTTTCATTTCCATATTTCGTGAGGAGCTTGGTTATGTACAGGTGATTAGGACAAAACGATGCTTAAACAAAAAATCATAAACTTCGGTTAGGACACATTTTCATAAACCGAAACTTTTTCTAAAGCCTACTTGAGGACAAGTAGGATTCAAGTGGGGGATATTTGATGACATCAAATAACGTTACTTTATTATATCATTTATCCCATCTGTTTTGCCCACTTTTATATAATTATTGCATTATTTGGTACTTAATTGCTTCAAAGTTAATAAATGCAGTAATTCAGGAGTGTTTTGTGAAGACGAGCTAAAAGGTGCATAATTTGGAGCTAAAACAAAGATATTTGAAGATTGCTAAAGTTTCACCAATACGCCATATCCAACTAAAGAGATACGGTGTATCTGCGCCAAGACTTCATAAGAAAACGCGTTTGACCAATTCCTAATACGGTGTATTCACTCTGTCTACATACGCTGTATCCATGAAGATAACTATTCGAAGATACAGTAAATCAAGTAAATTTGGAATGATATCAAAGATTTATTACAAACATAGCGCGCACTTCAAGGAATCCAGCCCAATACGTCGTATTGACCTTGCTGGATACGGCATATCGAGTATTTTTCAGCAACTATAAATAGAAGACTCAAAAATGAGTTTTCAATGTGCAATATCATATTCTTTATACCATACTCACTAAAGACGAATTTTAGAAGAGAAGATCAGCCACCAAGGTCAAACATCGATCACGAATCTATAGAAGACATCGTGTAATTTTTATTCTCTTAATCGTTTGATTTTAAATTGTTTGATTACGCTTGTATAATTACAATGGTTGTGGGCTAATACCCTCAGGTATTAGCCATCTCAATGAAAGTTCAATGTTTGGTTTGTTTTAAAAATCGATTTCTTAATTTATCGTTGATTGGTTAATTATGTTTATCACCTCATACTTGTTTATGTGTTTGAATATGCGACCTATCATTCAACTGGGTCTAGTGATACGGACCAAGTAATCTAGATACCGGGATAGCTCTCCATATCGTGTTTCATATGTCTGGACCAATAGGATCACAAATAACGTTCTGTCTTTGTCTTTGAATTATGAGCTTAGTTAGACCGGTAGGTGACCCGTTTATGTTTCAGCAATCATGCTCTTAATTTACTTATAAAGATTAGAATAGTGGACTACCAGTATATAAAACACCGTCAAACAATAAGTGGGTAAAGTCCCGTTGGGCTAGGGTTTTAACAGGATCACCACTGCTTTAATTCTCTAAGATAGATTATAATTAAACTAAAGGATGCTTTATGCGGATGCGTTTAATTATGACAGGATTAATCGTGTCTAGGTCTTAGGATGATGTCCCGCCTAAGTCTTAAGAATGATATGCCGCTTCGAGATAAGTAAATCATTGCACTAAAACAAACAAACCAACATTGAACCGGATTTAATATGGCTAATACAGTTTTCTATCATTTGGCTTGTACCGCTTTTCTATCTTCTAATCTTCCTCTTTTGTGTTTATTGTGTATTGAATTGGTATTTGTTTCCACCAAAACTGTGCTAGTCTCTCAGGCTGAAAACCCCCCATATCAATATACAACGTACATAGCATAGGTTTAACCAGTAAATAAACTAATTAAAATACTGATAGAATATAGGATTAAATTTCCACTCTTAGTGTTCGACACCCTACTTACCACGAAACTCCATCTTGACCGGGTACTCTGCCCGTTAAAAGTGTTGTTTTAGGTTTGTCGGCTAAATATAAATTTAAAACTTGATAATCAAATAATTGACCCTACACGACAGCACATCAATTCTTCTTTAGTCACATCAGTAACCCTTGGTTTAGCACTAGTTCCTTCATTTGTGACATATGGTTTGATCTTTGCAGCATTTGGAGCTATTTTGGTAACTATACCAGAACCACTTGGATGAGTCTTGTGAAAGTCCCTCAAACTTTTCTTGCGAACTTCTTCATACTGAGCTTCTTCAGTTAATGCCACTTCAAAGAGCAACTCAATTCCTTTGCGTTTCTCAACAGTCATCTTTTTCTTCTTCTTAGACAATGACATCACATGAGTATCTCTAATGACAACACCTGATGTTGACGTATTAGTAGACTTCTTGGTAGGTCTCTTAACTCTCTTTGACTTCCTTGTGGGTTCTTCAGGTGAAACTAGGACAATAGAGAGTTTAGGATAAGCAGGCTTCTTGAACTTTCATGGCTTCTTAGGAGGTGTAACTCCTGTAGCATAGCCAAGGTAAGTCTTGTAAGCTTTGGTTTCCCGCATCTCAGGACTTGTCATAGATTCAAGAAGTCGAGCTCCAAAAATTTGAAATTCTTCATTTGCGGAGACGAATCTCAAAGTGTTTATCAGATAGTCATCCTTGAAGTTATGCATGCGTATCTTGTTTCTCCTGGAGACTATCTTGTCTTTGGTAAGGAAGTAGTAAGTGAAATATTCCCATAGTAGTTCAACATAGTCCACATTCTTCTTATAGTACACTCCCTAAAGGATTTGAGCTCTAGAAAGACGAAGCTTGTCAAGACCGGATGTCTTTCCAGATAGACTTCTGTTGATGATAGTAGCAAAAGTTCTCCAAGTTTGATGCATTTAATCAACAACAACATCGGTGATTGACTTAATTTCCCCAGTATTACCAAGTTATTTGAAGAAAGACACAATTACTTGATCAGTGGGAAGTTCATCAAAGTCTTAACCATGAACTCTAGGGCAGATTTGAAAGATTTATTTGAAAGTTTCCAAATTGAGGTAGAATTTCTTCTTTTTGTCCATTATGAACTTGTAGGAAGTGTCATGCTTTTGGATAGAATCCAAAATTGGTGCATGTAAACCTCAGGAACATCTGCAGTGGTGAGAAATGCATAATAGCACGGAGTGAGAGCAAGAGCATCCAGGACAACTTGAAATGTAGGTTCTCTTTGAGTCTTTTCAGGATTAAGTCTCCCGTTGCATTTTCCAATCTCAAGCCTTTTCTCCTTGAGGACTAGTTCAAGATAAAGTTTGGCTTGTTGAGCAGTGATGGAAGACATGATTCTGCTAAGATTTGTCACATACAGTTCATATACAAACAAATAATATTTCACTAAAGGACAATCTAGATCATAAAAAAATGATTATAGATGCAAGACTGATTTTCACTAGGGATTAGGCATGTAGTTACTAGGCAAAGAATTGACACACATAACAATTAACATGAATCAGGGAGACACACATAATCTTATAACATCCTAACTATATGTAATCTATAGAAAGAGAGGCAATCATAAAAAATTTCTAAGGAAAACTAGTCCAAAATCAATCACTTAGTGACAATTTAAGGAGAAATCATTCTTAGATTAATTTACGTGTTTTGATTACCAATGTATAAGATAAGCGAAATGAACTCCTAAAAAACAAGACATGTATAAAGTGTCTTAATAGTGTGTATAATTCGCTTGGTTAATCAGGTGTATAATTCGCCTAGGGAAGGGTGTATAATTCGCCTATCCCATAACGTATTATTTGCCTATTGAAACACGTATAGTTCGCCTAAGGACGAGTGTATAATTTGCCTAACAAAAGCTTATTATTCGCCTAGCTAAACACGTATAGTTTGCCTAAGAAAGAGTGTATGCTTTGCCTAATGAAAACATATTATTCGCCTAGTCAACCACGTATAGTTCGCCTAAGTTAACCATGTATAATTTGCCTAGGGGAAAATAATACCAACATTTTTACACCTTTTCAAGCATCAATAACAACTCAAACGTGATCATTTATCATCATAGAATCATACTAACACTTTTTCAACATAATTAACCACAAAAATCATGACTTTATTCATGTTCGACTCTTAAGAACATAGAAACCTAAGTTATTTAAGTTTTTAACATATTAGGATGTTTAAGGACACTCAAACCTACACAAAGAATCATTAAAGCATTTCTAAACCTAAACCCATGAACTTTTACAAGTTCTTGACCATTTCTTATTTGTTTGAAATCAAGAATCATCCAAAACATATGAATGCGTTGTCCCTATTTAAAACTGTTATAGGTACATCATCTAGACCCCTTTAGGACTAAAACCCCTTAACCAATTTCAACTTTAACCTAATTTTAAATTCTATGAACCCTAAATTAAGTTTTAGGGTTTTCGAGCTCAAATGGGCGAAATTGATTGAATCCTTTTGATTATGAACACATTAGGACGTTTAGAACATAGTTTTAATTTACCTTGACGTTTGAAGATGAAGAAATCTGAGGTTTTAAAGAAATTTGAGTGAGTAACTATGGAGGGAAAGAAAAAATTAAGTTAAGAGTGTTTGTGTGTATATTAGAAACGGGGCAAGGGGGTGTTTATGTTTAAACTTTGAAAGTTTGACACAAATGCCCCCTGAACTACTAGACCTTATGCATTATTCTTAATTAAGTTTTCTAAGTCAAATAAAAATTTAACAATTAGCACATTAAGTCCCTGAAGTTTTAACTATCATTCCTAGCAACTTATTTTTTTTTGCTCTTTGCACCCTACACGGCATAAACACATAACAGTTAAAGCCCACATAAATTAAATTTAATTAACTCTCCTTCAATTGTTAACTCGTTATTGTTTAAAAACGTTTCCTTTTATCCCGTTTATTATTTAAAGAGTTTTAGTCGTTGTTTGAGTGGTCAAATGTCTTTGAAAATGATTTTTCTGATTAATTTCTAAAGATGATTATATTATTTTTAAAATCAACACCATAAAAAATAAGATTTCTCATATTTTAACAAAGAAATGCACTGACACGTACATTAATTTGTATAAAGAAAGAATGGGTTGTGTTGCAAAATAAACACAAGCCTTTGCATGGTCATGAAGTAGACCATGCCCGAGAATAAATTCCCGTTGAGAGGTCAAGTTTTCTTTTTGAAATACTTGCCTTGAAGATGATGACCGGGTTGCTATTAAAAATAATAGCAAGCCATTTTTGGCATATTTTAAAAGCTTTTGAACTACTGCTCGAACTTCATTTCTAGCATCGTATCATTATTAAATGACATTTCTAAGGCCGTAAATGTTATCGATTTTCAGAAGACATGCCAGAGATACATATTTTTATATTTTTCTAATTTTTTAATTATTTTGTTTTTGAATAATTTATATAAAAGAAAAATATTTTTGTGTTTTTATGTTTTCTTATGTACATATAATACACGATATACAGCGAGTAATCACCTTTATTTGTCCTCTTCCTCTGTCAGATGTTTTAGCGTTTCTGGAGACATGCTTCTCATACCTAGCTTCTCGATCAAGAAATTGAATCTTTCTCTTGGCAAGGGTTTTGTAAAGATGTCAGCCAGTTGATATTCAGTCCTAACAAAGTAGAGTTCCACTATTCCATTCTCCACCTTCTCCTTTATAAAATGGTAGCATACATCGATGTGCTTTGCTCTTGAGTGTTGAACGTTGTTGCAGCATAAAGCAATCGCACTTTTGTTGTCGCGGTACAGAGGAATCTTATTGAATTTGAAAGCCATAATCTGTTAGCTGTGAACGCATCCATAAGATTTGAGCACAGCACCTAGACAAGGCAATATATTCAGCCTTTGTACTCGAGATCGCAGTGCTTTTTTACTTCTTGGAAGACCAGCTAACAAGTTTGTCACTTAAGAATTGAGCGCTTCCTGATGTACTACGTCTAGTGTCTTTACACCCCGCGTGATCTGCATCTACATATGCTGTTAGGGACATACCGGTATCCTTCGAGTGTAACATCCGAGAAATTTTGAAATTTTAAAAGACTATTTTAACCTTTGACTTTTCGAGTCTGACTTGACTTTTTGATTTTTGACGTTTTATTGTCTAATAAAAACAATTACCGCGCGACCGGTAAAATTTTCGGAACGTATTTAAATAATAAATTATATTTATTATTACACACCGTGAGTACAAAGATTTTTTTTACTTATTTGATTTGAAAACGAAAAAGGATATATACTAATTCATAGTTGATTTATCAAAAACGAACCACTAAATCATGTTTTCACGATTAGGACCCTAAAGCAATTTGATGTAAAACAATATTTCAGACAACTTTTTAGTTTTACCCGAGACTTGAAAACAAGCAGAAGAGGGCTAAATCAGCCCCGCAAAGTTTTGAAAACTGCACACAATAGATACCGACACACAAAAATAATTAAATTTATTTTTAATTATCACTATTTATTTAATAAAAATATTAAATAAAATTATTTAATATTTTACTTATTTAAGCGTTGTTGATAACGCGAATATCCGAGTTAAAATTTCTTTTTATTTTTAACCAAGTCACAAAATAAATAATAAACGTTTTAAATAAATTTTATAAAACGTTTACGAAAAATTAGTCAAATAAATACTCATTTTTATCAGAAAAATTATTTAGAAAACAAAGGCGCAAGTTTCGTATTTCAATTCATCCGTTAATTGGCCTAAACGAGCCCCGAACCATTATTTATCAAAAGTTACACTTTTAGTCCCTGTGATAGTATTTATAAAATTAACCTTATACTAATAATCACTTGCCATTATCTTTTTGAAAACTTTATGAGTATATATATATAAGAGATTAGGGTTCATTTTCATATATGTATATCAAACCCTACTTGTCTCTCTCCCTCTCTTCTCCCAATATCCGGCGCCGCTCCGGCCGACCTCCGGCCAGCCGCCCGCTGCCACCCCACGACAACCGACGCACACCCCACCACGCCCTCATCACCAACAACGCCACCATCATCATCCTTACTCCATCATCATCATCATCAGGTCATCATCTCGCCATAACCTCCACAACCACGCCGCCACTGTTGCCAACAGCAGGGTGCGTTCGGTTTACATCAGCAGCAAAAAGGGGGTGTTTGTTGGGTTTTATTTCATGCCGAAAAGGTGTGTGGTTGCTGCGATATAACAACAGACATGGTATTTGTTTGTTGCGTCCTAGCAGCTGTAGAGGGTGCGTTGGGTTTGGGTTAGCATAGTTAGGCTGCGTTTGGTTTTCGTGGGGTAACAACTAGGGTGCGTTTGGTTGGGCTGTTAAAATCGTTTAGGGGCGTTTGGATTTGGGTTTTAGCACCGAGTAGGGTGCGTTTGGTTTTAGTAAAAGCGAAAGGGTTGCGTTTGGTTTGATGATTTCAGCAGCTATAGGCTGCGTTTGGTTGGTTTGGCAGCCCATAAGGGTGCGTTTGTTTCGCTGTATAACAGCCAAACAGGGGCGTTTGGATGGCTGTTTTACAGCCATTTCGGGGGCGTTTGGTTCGGTAGACAGCAGCCCCCAAAGGGGTGTTTGGTTTAGTAGAAAAATAACTGGGGTGCGTTTGGTTTAATATAAAAACGGCTAAAATAAATATGTTGAGTTTTGGATAAATATAAAACTGGATATATAATAGTGGTTGATTAGTTAAATAAATGTGATAAATTATTATTTTAGGATATATTATATTAGACTTGTGACGAATTTAAAATGCTACGATTCATAACGAACTTATAATATGTAAATAACGACAATAATAAATAAATACACTTGAAGTTTACTAGGATGTTTTCTATTTGAAATGAATTGGGAAAATGGATTTGCCGCAAAGTCTTTCGACTTGGTATTGTTTTATAAACGGAAAGGTCATGGCGAAATTTATATAATTTGCTATATTTAGTAACGTTTTACTAAAACTCTTATTATTTTAAACCCGGTAAAAGGGACTAAGATATGTTTTAAAGATATATTAAAATATAACTATACAAAAACTTGACAACGGACAAAAACTATACTTTTACAAAGAGATAAATATTTTAGACACGACCTGTCGAAGAAACGAAATATAATTTATAAAATGTTATTTTATATTTTATAATGGTTATAAACTGTTACAAACATGGTTTGATTAATTCATAACGTTAAGACATGTGTCAACCTTTGTACAAAGCCTTTTCATTAATTAAATGGTTGTCAAACTAATTGGTTTAATTAATTATTCACACTTATTATATAATACCTGCAAGGTATATTATACTTTTCATTAATCTTTGAATTGATTGTCTTTGTTATATAATTCAAGGTAGGAATTATATAAGGGTTATTTTTCATAAGTAATATATAAAGAATATATATTACACACTTTGCGTATATTTTCAATTTATTTATTTAACCAACCACCAAACCATTACAACGTTAAATCTAAATCTTCATCAACGTGTAGCGTTGATGTAACCATTCATCGGGAAACCCAAATATATTATCCTAGGCTAGTGGATCTTAGCCGTTAAGATTAGTTGCAACTTCTTGATCGAGCCGCTTCGTCTTCCGTTCGTGTTGTGCATATTAGATGCCTATCTGCCAATCGTTCTTCATCATCAATGTGAGTTAGCCCCTCTTTTTATTTTCTTACAATGGCTTTTACAAATCTCAGGGGGAGAAATAAATGCTCAATACACTTGATTTACATAGTCGTTTACAAATATCTTTTCATAACTATTCTTACCTCACTTATTGTGTACATACTTGATTTTGCATTCATTACAAACAAGATTACATGGTGATTAAACTTAGTTCCATACTTTGTCACATATCCCTTTGCTTACTCGTTACGAAATTGTTTACATACTCATTACAAATCATTTACTTGTTTATATCACACTCTTTTCTACTTATGGATTAAGTACTCAAAAGCTATTTACGAATACAACTGTTAATTTTTATTGGAAACAGGTTTCTCGGGTTATCAATCTCCTGTTTCCGTGTTTGCCTAAGTAACATAACCCACCATTGCCCATTATTCATGAATGTTAATTCTTGAAGGAGGACGGCTTAAGGAAAGCGCGAGTTGTATATAATAGATCTATTTGGGATTGGACATCCCTGTTTCGGGTGTGTTAGCTCTCACTTAGTTTCGACTGTACTGAAACAACGAATGCATACATGTCGGAACAATTTGGATGTTTACGGGTTTGAACATCTACACGGGCACCTTTTGTGCATTAAATTGCATACATATATGTCGAGCTTCGGTGTCATGAGCTTAGCGCAACAGTAGATATTAATTATGTGGTACTGTATTTGTTATAGTAGACCCATACATTTTGGAAAATCAACGATTTCACTGTCCATAATACTTATTGAACATTACTATTTTCTGAACATTTTTCATTATATTGCGGCGAAGCAATAAACACTAAAACTCTTTTTAGGTTCTACATTTAACTCTTACACTTTTGGAATTATTATAAGAATTGTATGGTCCTACATACGTTATTAATCTTTGGATTCAACATTTACATTATATACTTACAAAACTCTAATGATATCTCACAACTTTATGTTGACACTTTTAAGCATGTTTTTCTCAGGTTGAATTAGATGCTTGTTTATTTGACTGTGCATTGGGTCTTTACATTTCAAGTTTTTCATGGTGATGCAATTTTGGACAACTATTATTTTTGACTTCAGAAAATCAAGAGATTGTTTTACAAACGACAGCATTTTAGAGGTCGTCATCTTCGTGTTATTTGTGTTGTTGTATTATGAAGTAACGGCTCCCGGACTATTTTCCGCATGCGACCCATTTTTGGGGTGTTTCACATAGGGTTTCAAAGGCTTATTGCTGAGAATGAGATTTGAAACAGACCTATGGAATTTCTGATTTAAAAATGCTAGTCTTCAAGAAAAACGTTTTGGTAATTACAGCTCTTAAGGATGATTTAAGAAACTTAAAGGAAAAGCTCTGTTGATAATGATGTTACAAACACACCTAGGATCCAGGAAATGCTTAGATTGATGTGGAGACAATTAACCTACATGTTAAATTAAAAAGAAGCTCACTCTGCCTATATTAAGCACACTCAGGAAGAAGCTATAGTTCTTAAGGATCTAGTTGAACATGTTAAATTAAAATATCCACTAGATCAATCCTTAGAATCTGCCTATAGGGATCGCTAACGAATTCATGAGTTGATTACAAATCAGGTAAAACCCGCAATGGTATCATAAGGCTGATGCAAAATTAGTGGCTGTGACCCCAAAGAAACAAGGACAAAGAGTTAGATTCACTTGATCCCGTCCATCTTCAGGAAACACAAAAAACAAAATCCTTTCTTCCTCGATTAGTTTTCAAACAAAACCTATGTTGTCTTCTAAGGAGTAAACACATATCTTCTAGTGCTAGCGGATCACAAGCCTTCAGCAATACAAAGAAAGATAAGATTCAGCAAACACCAAGAAGTACTCGAATAATAAAGTAGAAGCTCAACCTAGGTAGTTAAACCTTGTATTGAAAATAAGATTGTGTTGTTGAAACCTAGAGGAACTGCCTCATGTGCAGCATTCCAGCTTAATGGATATTCTGAACTTAATGTGTTAAGTGTAATGGATTTGCATTTCTTTCTGATAAGCATGATGTGTGTTCTTGATTTCTATCACTAATGTGATGCTCGTACTAAATCTATACTGTTAAGAAAACATTCAAGGAGATAAAGTTTAAAACCTACAGGGAAGGTGTTTACTAATATTGGATATATCTGAGACCTACTGGTCGGACCATTCACTATAATAGGATATGCATGCCCTTTAACTAGGGATTACAACAAAACTACGGGAATTTCCCTTAAGGAAACAACTGCTCTAGTAATGAACATCTAACCTGTTCTAACTTTGTTTTTACTCACGGAAACCTAGGAAATCTAAAACTAATTTCTGTTAGAATATCTAAGGTTCTTAAATCTGTATATGCTAATAAAAAGGAACCCAATCAATCTTGGGGATCCATAGTTTCCGATGTTCCATATTCCTCTCTTGATGAATGCAGGTCGTCTAAATTGTTCTCTGAGTATTGGACTCCGGCTGCTCCAAGCATATGACCGGAGATCGCTCTCAGCTCTCAATTTTTTTAATAAGTTTTTGGTAGAGTTCAAATTTCGGAAATGTTCACGTGCAATGATATTGGGGATATGGTGGTTTATCAATTTTGGGAATGTTACGATATCAAGGTTTACTACGTGGGAAGGACTTGGAACCACTTACTTCTTCGTTGGGTATTTGTGATTCGAACCTTGGAAGTTCTTTTCTGTCAACACACCTAGCTTCATTCACAATTAGACATGGTGTTGATCTAGTGACTAGATCTTGAGGCAACAATCTGTATACTCTCTCTCTTGGAGATATGATGGCGTCCTCTCCTATATGTCTCTTGTTAAAGGCCTCAAATACTAAGTCCTGGCTATGACACCGATGTATGTCTCATCTGAACTTTGGTGCAATCAACCATTTAGCTAGAATCGGTCTTGTTTGAGGTCTCCCTAAGCTAAAGTTTGAAAAGGACCATCTGTGTTCTACATGTGCAATGGGCAAAGCATGAAGATACCCCAAAAACTAAAATATTAAAGACACCAACCAATAAAAACTCTATCTTTTGCACATGGATCTTTATGGACCAATGCATGTCGCAAGTGTTAACGAAAAGAAGTACATCCTCGTCATTGTCGATGATTACTCTCGATTTACATGGGTTAAGTGTTTAAGGTCAAAAGATGAAGCTCTAGATTTTATAATTAAGTTTCTCAAGATGATCAAAGTGCGACTTAAAGTACATGTCATGAATCGTACAGATAATGAACTGAATTTGTTAATCATACTTTGCGTGTGAATATTATGAGAAGGTTGGCTTCTACATGTAAACATTTTTTGCTCGCTCTCCACCAAAAAAATTGGGTCTTTGAAAGTAGAAATCGTACGTTATTGAAGTTGCCCGCACAATGTTGATTTATGCCAAAGCTCCGTTATTCTTTTGGGCAGAAGCAGTTTGCTACCGCATGTTACACCCAAAATCATTCCATCGTACGTCTTCATCATGGCAAAACACCATATGAGCTTTTACATGACAAACTTCCCGACTTATTGTTCTTCTATTTATTTGGTGCACTCTGCTATTCGACAAATGATAGTGAGAACTTGGGTAAGTTACAACCGAAGGCTGATATTGGTATTTTCATTGGCTATGCACCCACAAGAACACAAGCATTCTGAATTTACTAACCGAGTACCAGACGTATTATCGAAACAATTCATGTAGACTTTTGGTTGAGCTGATTGCAGATGGCTTTTGAAATTCACAGCAGTTCTGGACGGAACTCATGAAATGACTCCTACAACAATCAGTTCAAGACTCGTTCCAAACCCTCCTCCTTCAACACCGTTTGTACCACCTTCAAGAACTGATTGGGATATTTTGTTTCAACCATTGTTTGATAAATTACTCACTCCTCCACCTAGTATTGATTGCCCAGCCCCTGAAGTCATTGCTCCATTTACTAAAGTAGTTGCTCCAGAACCTGCTGTATCAACCGGTTCACCTTCCTCAACAACAGTTGGGACAAGATGACCTTCACTAGTAAGCTCATAAACAACAACCCTTAACTCAATCTATGTCATTCCTAACAATGTTGATGAAGACAATCTGACTTAGAAGTTGCACACATGAATAACGTTCGTTCTTTTGTATTCTAATTCTAGAAAACGATGCTGAAGCATCTTTCTTAAAATGTTTATCATATGTTGTGCATACTGCTACTCCTAGACTCAGAACACGTTACCAAATGGACCTTAGGATCATCCTTTAGAAAAATCATCCGGTGAACTCGGATAATGACCTATTTCCATAAGACTCCAATCTCCAATGAACAAGCCTTATTTTGTTACTTACGATGCCTTTCTCACATAGGTCGAACAAAAAACTATAAAGACGCACTTAACTAAAGCATGTTGTATGAAGCAATGCAGAGGAGTTAATGAATTTGAACGTCTTAAAGTTATGGGAAATCGTTCCTTCGTTTCCAATAAAGTGATGGTTATTACTTTTTAAAAATGGATATACAAAAGTGAAAACTTGAGGAATTATGAGAGTTAAAGAACAAATTGGCTCGTTTGGTTACTTGTGGTTATCGTCAAGAAGAGGGAATTGATTTTGAGGAATCCTTTGCTTCAGTGGCTAGACTGTTGTTTATTCGAATTTTCCTCGCATATGCTGCGCACATGAATATGGTTGTCTGCCAAAATGGATGTTACATGGCTTCTTGGAACGGATTCTGCTTCGAAGAGTTTATGTCAGCAATCGGACGGGTTGTGGATCAGACAATTGAATCATGGGTCTAAGCGTAGATGGTCTTTCATGGGTTTTTAATAAGCTCTTCTCGGCGTGGTACGATCTATTGTCGAAGTTTTTATTTCTCAGGAATTCTCTAAAGGAATCGTGGATCCACATTATTCATTAGAAGACCATGGCAAGGCTCTTCTTCTGGTACAAATCTAACATTGATGATATAATTTTGGCGTCTATCACACCTGATTTTATTGTGAACAATTTCCATATTAAGGTGTTCTTGTTTAAGATGTCGTGGATGGGATAAAATATCATTATTCTTAAAGGGACTATAGATTTCACAAAGTCATAGGAGGTTCTTTAATTATACCAGTCTAATATGCTCTCGAAAATCTTTGAATAATATGGTATGGATCTAGTGACCCCGTGGATACTCCCATGGTGGAGAAATCCAAACTGGATGAAGATACACAAGGGAAAGCCATAGATCCTACACACTATCGTGAAATGATTGGCACCCTTATGTATCTTATAGCTAGTAGACCAGACCTAACATTTGCAATATGCATGTGTGCCCGGTATCAGGCAATGCCTACCGAAAAGCACTTACATGCGGTAAAAAGAATCTTTTAAATACCTCGACGCGAAACGTTAATAGGGAACTCGGTATCAAAAGCTTCTTATCTATTGCTCTAACAACTTATGCAGATGTTGATCTTGCGGGTTGCCAAGATACTAGTCGTATAACAGCTGGAAGTAAGCAATTCTTGGGAGACAGACTTGTTAGCTGTTGTCATCAAAAAGGCAAAAAAGCATTGTGATATCCAGTACTAGAAGATGAATATTCTTGCTATGTCTGGCTGTGTGCTCAAATCCTTTGGATGAGAATCACAGCTTACGGGACCTATGGCCTGGATTCAATCAAAATTCCAATGTTCCTGCGATAACAAAGCGCTATTGCCTTTGCTGCAACAACGTTCAACATTCTCGATCAAAGCATATAGAAATCAGATTCCACTTCATAAAAGAGAAAGTTAAGAATGGAGTAATAGAGCTTTACTTTGTCAACACGGAGTATCAACTAGGGACAATTTCACTATATTTATGTAGAGAAAGAAATTGAATTTCTTTCACAAGCTGGGAATGCGAAGTTTTACGCCGGAAACTCTAAACATTGGACAGATGAAGCTGAAGAATAGTGGTGGTACCTATTCAAATATCATGTATCATATGTATATATATTAAAAACCATAAAAACCAAAAAGATTTTTCATTTTCAGAAAACTTTTATAAAATCAAAATTTATAAAAATATTTGAAACCAAAAAAAATTAAAAAAATTGAAATATTAAACAATCAAGAGGTAATTAATGACATGTCTTCTGAAAATCGATAACATTTACGATCCTGAGAAAATTGTCATTCACATAATGTTACGAGGCTCTTGTAATATGAAGTTCGAGCTGAAGTTCAAATGTTTTTAAATCAAGTCAATGGCTGCTTTTATTTCAGATAGCAATCGGTCCATCATTCTAAAGGGCAAGTATTTCAAAAGAAATTGGGGGGAAAAAACCTTCAAATAGAATTTTATTCTGGCATGGTTCCTTTATGACAATGCAATGCTTGTGATTCATTTGCATCACATCCCGTACTTCCTATGTTTCCATAAGTGTACGTGTAGTGCGGCCTTATGAGTGAAAATATGAGAATCTTATTTGCTATGTGTTTTGTTTTTCAAAAAAAATTTGTTCATCATAATAATAATACTTTTCAAAGACATTTGACACTCAAGCAAATGACTAAAGCTCTTTAATAGAAATGGGTCAATGTTTAAAGGGAGGAGAAAATCGCCACAATATCTTCTTCATAATAACCAATTTGCTTATAGGGAAAAGGTTACAATACTGGAATATTATTCTTTAAGGAAAAGTTAATTAAGTTTGCTATATATTATGCCATATATGTTATGTGTTTAGTGCTTTAGAAAGTAATATGCAAATATAAGTTGTTAGGAATGCTAGTTAAAAACTTTAGGGACTATTTGTGCCGATTGTTAAACTTTTATTGCCTAATAAAACTTATAATTGAAAAATGAAATGATAATGAAACTTCAGGGGGTGAATGTGTCAAAAACGTAAATTGTTTAATAACACACCCACCCCCGTCACTTTTCACACACAAAACACACACTTAACAAATTATTTTCCTCTCTCACCCACTCGATATCGTCTTTTATGTGTTCTCCAATCTCCCAGTGATTTTACGATTAAGGGGTCATCTAAACATAAAACTTGTTCTACACATCCTAAACTACTCTACTCGAACGAATGTAGATTTCATTTAGTTTTGAACTCAATATCCTAATTCTTGAATTAAGTTTCTCAACAATCATAAAATGAAGAAATCGTCAAACTGATGAGGGGGTTACTGATTACTTTGGTGTTGTAGAGAAACTCGTTTTAATGCAGTTTTGATAAATGATTATCATTATGCGGTAATAATTTGAATATAAATCTTTAGTGGCGAATAAAAAAGTTTTAGTGAAGAATTGTAAAAAGTTATGGGTTTGTGTTTAGGGTGTTTAATACCAGTTTCTTGGATATGTTGGTATGTTTCATGATCACACCATTATTTGTGTTTTTTTTTTGATGTATGTGCTAAAGTATTTAAAAAGTAAATTGCTTGTTTTTGTTCACTTTGATGGTCTGTAACTTAACTGTTGTTATATTTGTGCTTAATGTTATCTTTATCATTCGTTTGCTAATGGGACCATGTGTGATTGATTAAAATGAACTTGTTTGTGATAATGTTAAAAATTAACCCAAACTAACTCGTTGTCTTTGGAAACTAAACAAGCTTGACTCTGTTTGGAACCGAACAAATCGCAGTATTAAGGAAGAAAACTTTTATAGTTATAGGGACCGATCAAACTCGTTGTCTAGAAGGAACCGAACAACTCGTTGTTAGAAGGAAAACCGAACAACTCGTGTAGTATTAAGGAACCGAAACAACTTTTTAGTTTAAGGAAGACGAACTACTGTTTAAGAAAGGAATAAGCCGAACAAACTGTAGTGTTAAGGAACCGAACACTTTAGAGTTATTAAGGAACGAACAACTCGTTTAGTGATAGGAACCGAAACAACTTATTGTTATAAGGAATCGAATAACTTGTTCCTTTAAGACCGAAACAATCAGTTGCTTGTGGAACTGAACAACTTTTTGCCTTTAGAACCGAACATCATGTTGCTAAGTAGGAATCGAACAATCAGTAGTTAAAACAGGAATCCGAACAATTCAGTTGTGCTGTAGACCGAACAACTCATTCTTTAAGAAACCGAACAACTTGTTCTCTTTAAGGAACAGAACAACTAGTTTATTAAGGAAAGAACAACATGTTTTTTCTTTATAAAATAGTTTATGGTTCAAAGAACAAAAAACACTTAAGATCTAATTTTCCCATTTAATGGCAATTTTTATATCTTAAGATTGGGAGTTAATTAAACTTGGTTAATTATACACTTTAAAACAAATTAAGTTAGCTTGAGTTGTCATTTTTAAATGGATAGATCTTAATAAGTGCAAAAAGTCTTAATGTTCTTAATTCCTAAAGAAAACGTTTCACATCATGAATCAACTTTTACACCCCCAATGCTCACTCAATAGGTCTATAGATAATATTGTATAAATTAGTCTATGCATAAAATGTATTGAGCCTATCTTTTGCGAATTTAATAGATACACAAAGCACATCTAAGGAATTAAATGATCTATTCATTGGATCAACAAGTGGTATCAGAGCTTGTGGTGAAGCTCTTAAATTAGAAGAAACCAAACAACAGCATTACAAGATCTAATTCTCCAGCGGATATCATGGAGGACAGGTACTATTTACAACTATGATGCAAAGCTCCCTATCTCATCCTAGGGGGATTATGATCTCTGGTTAATGAGGACTAGATACAATACTTCTCAATGATGATTACTCCCTCTGGGAAGTTATTAAAAATTGGTAACAGAGTGCTGAAGTGAACTGTTAGAGAACTGAGCAGGATTATGAACCTTACTACTAAGAAGAAAAGCATGACGGGTAGGAATGAGATGAAAGCTAGAGGGAACTTTGTTGATGGCACTCCATATAAGGATCAACTGAAGTTCCATTCTATAAAGATGCAAAATTCCCCCCCCTCATGGAAGTCATTGAGAAGAGGTTATGGGTGGGAAACAAGGAATCAGGAAAGTCAGAGAACTCTACTCAAGCTACAATATGAGAACTTTACAACGGATCTAGTTCAGAGATAATGGATCAAACTTTGATTAGGTTGCAAAAAACTTATCACTCTGTTGGAGATTCATGGCGAAGTTATTTACACAAAGAGTACATGAACTTAAAACTGTTTGAGGAAGTCTTTCCATATGAATGGAAGACTCTTGCTTTGATCTAGAGGAACAACAGGAAATTAGAGACTATCGTTTGGATAATGACTTATACAATAACTTGAAGATATATGAACCTAAATTCAAGGTTCATCATGTCAAGTCAAATCCAAAAAAATGTGGCTTTTGTGTCCTCCAACATACTAACAGCAATAGCAGCTACAAATGAAGAATATATAACATCCTAACTTTATGGAGTTAGTGCTGCTCCATACTCAAAGTAATCCTGCATCTGTGAGTAACCTTAGTGGTGCTGTGATCTGTGCTTTTCTAGCTAGTCAGCCTTAATTCTCCTCAACTTGCAAGGGATCTAGAACCAAATTAATCCTGATGAACTAAGAGAAATTGATTTACAATGAGAGATGGTATGCTGGACAATTAGAGCTAGGAGATCATCAATGAGGACAGGCAGGAGTTGGATGTAATGGTCAAGCGTTGGTTGACAAGTCTAAAGTGGAGGTGCTACATTGTCATAAAAATGGTCATTTTGCCAGAGAATGTGAGGCTCCTAGTGAATCAGGGAACGCAGAGGAAAGAGAGATTAAAAAAGACTATAACAGTGAACTCCATGAAAATGCCTTGTTGCTCAAGTTGGAATTACGAGGAGTATGACTGAGCTTACCCAAGCTGAGAAAGGAGCTCTACAAACTTTGCATTGATGGCACATACATCTTCAGGAAGTTCTTCCAGTTTAGATTCTGAGGTAGATTCTTGTTCTAAATCATGTGTAAAAGCTTATGCTACTCTCAAAGAACAATATGATAGTTTGTCTTCAGATTACAAAAAGTCTCAATTTAATTTAGTATCTTATAAAGCAGGTTTAGAATTAGTAGAAGCTAGACTAGCTCACTATAAGAAAAAGATGGTGTCCTGTTTGAAGAAAAGGCATAAATGTTTTAAATATTGAAGTGAACTAGAGACACTGCTTTAGTTGAAAACAAAAAGAAATTGGAAAAAGCAGAAAAAGAGAGAGATGAGTTAAAACTAACATTAGAGAAGTTTCAAAATTCATCTAAATCTTTGAATAATTTGATGGAAAGTCAAGTTATTGACAAGTTTAAAACTGGATTGGATTTAATGCTGTTCTTTCTACTGCTGCTTGGCTGCAGTAGAAAGCTTTGTGAATTCATCTGAGATGTTAGAAAATCAGGAGAATAATAAGTCCAAATCTGATAAGGGATATCATGCAGTTCCCCTACCTTTTACAGGGAATTTCATACCTCGCAAACCTGATCTAACATTTATGGATGAAATAGTTGAAAGTGAGAATATAGGTGTTATTATTGTTGTTACACCTAGTAATGTTAAGAATGTTGAGTCAAATCATGGGTCTGCTTGTGTAAAAAATAATGGTGATGCAATTAGAACCTTAAATATTAGATTGAACAGCTTTTTAAACCTCCAGTCATTGAAGATTGGTATTCTGATGATGATAGTGAGGTAGGAATTTTTACATAATGTTGAAAATAAATTTTGTTAGACCTAGTATCTGAAAATATAAAATTTGCTAGTTCTGCTAGAGGAAACACATAAACAAATCAAAACAGTATCCCTAGGAGGGACCAAATCCCTAGAACAATCTTATGTCCCAAAAATTAGGAAGTGACTTTAAATTATTATTAAAGCTTGTTTGTTTTGGTGGTAGTTTTTGAGCATCTCACAATTTATAGTGTGTGTTAAAAATGCTTTTAAGTCCAGTGTGAAAACAACTCAAGTGGGTGAATCACAAGACTTTTCTAAAAAATGATCACCTCTTCCTAATAGAAGATTTGTTCCACAAAGCAAGTATTAACTAAGTCTGGCAAATTTAATACTGCTGGTGCAAGTGTTAATACTGCTGTTAGACCTGTTAATACTACTGGCTCAAAACTAACTGTGAATCATCCTAGATCAATATCAAATGCTTATAAAATGGGATATTCACAAGTCACAAGGCCATTTAACAAGTATTCAGAATATAAAAACGAAATTATTTTCAATAAAGGTTTATTACTTAGCATAGTTGTCAACTTAGCATAATAATTTGATTTATGCTAAGTTGTTAGTGAGGAGATCACACGCACACATTGTCATTCAATCTTCATTGTTGTTCCACAAACAATGAAGTATAGTTCTTAATAAGTTTTTTAAGAATTAAATGTTGAAAAAAGTTTTGTGTTCTTTACTTGTTTATCTTTATATTTTTTGTCAAAACTGTTTTTCATCACATTACTTACAAGCCATGAGTTAGTATTATCTTAACTTTATAGTTTTTAATTACTAACTCAAGGGGAACAACAAGTGATATTAGAGCTAGGTTTATAAATTTTTTTCAAAAAAAAAATATGCTCAAAAAGTTTTTATAACCTAGATCTAAATATGGCTGCTGAAAGTAATGTACCCCAGCTAGTTGATAAGAAAGCAGTTAGCTACTCTGCATTGCTCCTCGACTAAAGCCGGGAAAATTTAACAAATGAAAAAAGTGAATGCATTGCTATTTGACTGGAATGGAACCCTATTACATTCAATGTATTAAGGATGGTCTTTTCTGACCCAAAACGACTGAAGGTGCCAAACCTAAGTCCCAATGGACCAATGATGAGAAGAGGGTTGTTAATCAAGACCAACACCTTAAAAGCATCATTGTATCATGTCTATCAGATGACATAATGGAGTGAGTCATTAGCTGTGAAACAGATAAAACTACATAGACTGACTTGGTTCACAGCTTTGAAGGTCCCTCCGATACCAAGAAAAATAGGATCATGAATCTAAAACTTGAGTATCAAACATTCAGAGCTAACCCTCTAGAAGTCTCTCACTGACCTACACCCATTACAAGACTCTGCTCAATGAGCTTTCCAATGATGGTGTGACAATGTCTAAACACGAAATCAATATTGTCTACAAATGTTTAAGAGTTTAATGAAAACGTCTTATAATTTGCCTTGTTGTCCACTGATGACCTTTAGTAGATTTTCTTGGAATTCTTTTGGCTACTAAGGATGAGACTAGTGGGATCTTAAAGACCTTTATAACAGAAATAGAAAATCAACTAGACTACAAAGTAAAAGTTATCAGAAGTGACAATGGAACTGAGTTCAAAAATAGTGTAATGAATCAGTTCTGTGAAATGAAGGGTATTAAGAGGGAATTCAGTGTTGCTAGGACTCCTTAGCAGAATGGTGTTGCTGAGAGGAGGAATAGAACACTGATAGAGGCTGCAAGAACTATGTTAGTTGACTCTAAGTTGCCAACCACCTTTTGGGCTGAAGCAGTTAATACTGCTTGCTATGTGCTAAATAGGGTCTTAGTCATTAAGCCTCATAACAAGACACCTTATGAACTTATTCGTGGAAGAACCCCATTGATAGACTTCATGAAACCTTTTGGGTGTCCTGTTACCATCTTAAATACCAGGGATCATCTAGGCAAGTTTGATGGAAAAGCTGATGAGGGATTTTTTGTTGGGTACTCTGTGGTTAGCAAGGCTATGAGAGTATTTAACAAGAGGACCAGGATAGTTGAAGAGACCTTAAACATTAGATTTTTTGTTAGGTCCTGGTTTTGAAGATCCATAGTTCCCTGACAAAGTGTATAAGGTAGAAAAAGCTTTATATGGTCTACATCAAGCTCCTAGAGCCTGGTATGAGACCTTGTCTACCTACTTAATTAAAAATGGATTTAGAAGAGGCACTATAGATAAGACTTTGTTCATCAAGAAGGACAAAGGTGATATCTTGTTAGTACAGGTGTATGTTGATGATATCATCTTTGGGTCCACAAAGAAGTCTTTATGTGATGAGTTTGAAGGTTTGATGCACAAAAGATTCCAGATGAGTTCTATGGGGGAACTCACTTTCTTCTTAGGATTGCAAGTACAACAGAAGGAGGATGGAATCTTCATTAGCCAAGACAAATATGTGGCTGAAATATTGAAGAAGTTTGATTTTGCCACTGTGAAGACAACAAGCACTCCTATGGAACCTAACAAGGCATTGGTCAAGGATGAAGAAGCTGATAGTGTGGATGTTCATTTATACAGATCATGATTGGATCATTGATGTACCTAACAGCTTCTAGACCAGACATAACTTTTGCTGTTTGTGCTTGTGCAAGGTTCCAAGTTAACAACCTAAAACCTCACATTCTACATTTGTGAAGAGATCTTTTAGATACTTAAGGTCAAACACTAATTGGGCCTTTGGTATCCTAGAGATTCACCATTTGACTTGGAAGCCTTTTTAGATAGTGACTATGCTGGTGCTAGTCTTGACAGGAAATCCACAACAGGAGGTTGTCAATTTCTTGGCAAGAGATTAATTTCATGGCAATGTAAAAAGCAAACAATAGTTGCAAACTCCACTACTAAAGCAGAATATGTTGCTGCTGCAAATTGCTGTAGACAGGTGTTATGGATTCCCAAATCAAATGCTTGATTATGGATGCAACTTCATGAACACCATGATTACAATTGATAAATGACAGCACATATTTGTATTGTGAAGAATCCAGTGTTTCACTCTAAAACCAAGCACATAGAGATTAGGCACCATTTTATCAGGGATTCTTATGAGAAGAGACTTATTCAGGTGCTTAAGATCCATACAGACCATAATGTAGCTGATTTATTGACAAAGGGATTTGATGTTAGCAGGTTCAACTATTTAATCGCTAGCATTGGACTTCTAAATTTGTAGCTGCATGGTTTCAGGGGAGGTTAATGGTGTATAAGTGTAGTGGATTATACACAAGTGCTATTTGGATTGAAGTTGGAAGGTAAATATGATGATCAGTTACTTAATACTGTTGGGCTTAGCTTTCACTACTTGAAGAAACTTTGTACTGCTGGTACAAAATGTTTATACTGCTAGGATTGGTTAGTGCTGCTCACAGGTGTTTAAAGATGGTTTTGATGGATGTATTGGGTTAAAGATGCTCTTTGGACCGGTATTAAGGGTTAAACATGGTAAGAAGTTAGTTAGTGCTGCCAGGCTTACTTTATGCTGCTGGGCAAAAGTTAGTACTGTCAGGCATAGAGTTAGTGCTGCCAGGCAAACTTAGTACTGCTGGGTTACCGTTAGAGGAAGTACTGCTAGGGGTCTAATGTGTAATTATAACGGTTTCTTCATCAATAGGTTTCCTAAACTCTATAAAACCCGTTCTCAATCACACATTAATCTCACCTAATTTCTCTCATACGCTCTAAATTTACAAACCCTAATCAATTTTTCTTGCCGACCAACTGAATTCATCAACAATGGCTGATCTTGCATTTGTCAAACAACATAACATGGTTGCTTATCTGGAAAAGACTGAGGAGAATGCTGACTTTCATCAGATATTGGACTTCCTGACATCTAGTTCGATCAATTTTGCTCTCACTGTAAGTCCAACTATCTATGCTTCATACATTGAACAGTTTTGGAATACTGCTTGTCTCAAAACAATCAATTCAAAGAAGCAAATACATGCCAATATTGATGGAAAGGCTGTGGTAGTATCAGAATCATCAATAAGGAGAGATCTTCACTTAAATGATGAGGATGGTACTGCTTGCCTAACAACTAATGAAATTTTTGAAAACCTTGCACTGATGGGATATGAACCAGCTTCTGATAAATTAACTTTTTACAAAGGTTTATTTTCTCCTCAGTGGAAGTACCTCATACATACCATCCTTCATTGCTTAAGTTCAAAATCTACTTCATGGGATCAGTTTTCTACAAATTTGGCTTCTGCAATTATTTGTTTAGCAAATGGTCAAAAGTTTAATTTTTCTAAATTGATTTTTGATGGTATGTTAAGGAACTTGGATCCAAAGAAGTTTTTAATGTATCCAAGGTTTTTGAAATTGTTTTTTAATATTCAACTTCCAAATTTGGTAATACCTTTTAATGATATTCATGAAACACCTAAACTTACTAAAAAGGTTTTTACAAATATGAGGAAACCAGGAAAAAGATTTTTAGGCAGAATAACACCATTGTTTCAAAATATGTTGGTTCCTCCAATAGTAGTTGGTGAAGGTTCAGAGCAACCCCCTGAACCCCAACCCACACCTTCTGCTACTCTTATAGAAGTTCTATCTTAAGTTACTAATGCTGCTGCATCACAACCACCAAAAGACTCAAACACATATAGGAGAACCCAAAGAGGTCAGAACACCAAGGTACCTCAGTCTAGTGGTTCCCCTAATAAGGTTGGTGATGAGGCTATCAATGAGGAGATGCTTGATAGTGTGGAAAGGGTTGCCACTGCTGCTTCTAGCTTAGAGGCAGAACAGGCTAGTGGTAACACCAATAAGACCCAATTCACAACAACACTTAATGAACCATTTTACTTGGAACTTGGTTCAGGTAGTGGTCCCTGGCGCCAAGAAACCATGGGGGGTATGCAAGCTCAGACTAGGTCTGAGGGTGTATCTAACTTGTCCAGTGATCCACCTCTCTCAGGAGGTTACACACTTAGAAGTGGTGAGGACAACATGGAACATCAAATTGAATTGACGGATAATGTACCAAACACACCTCATGATTCACCTCTCCCAGGAGTTAACACACCTAAAAATGATGAGGGTAGCCTTGACCTTAATGAATTGATGGATCTAGTTACCAAGCTATCTCACAGGGTTTTGATCTAGAGAAAGTAAAGACTACTCAAGCAAAAGAGATTACTGGTTTGAAGAGGAGAGTCACTAAGCTGGAACAAAGACAAAGATCAAGAATCATCAAGAATCATCCATTCAGATTTGGTTCCTCTAGGAGACAGAGTGTGGGTAAGAAGGATGTATCCAAACCGGGGAGGAAACATTTAAAGACTTAGTTACAGTTTAAAGAAGATGCTTTTAATGATATTGATGATCTGGTGGATGAAGGAATAGCTTTTGTTCAAGAGAAAGACACAGAAGTTCTTGATACTGAAAAAACAGTTAATACTGCTGGTGAGGAAGTTAGTACTGCCAGTGATTCTGAAACTGTTAGTACTGCTGCACCAAGGACTCCTCCTACAAAAACAATAGTCTTTGATGATGAGGATGTTACTATGGCTATGGCTCAGACTTTGATAAAGATGAAGTAAGAGAAAGCTAAGGAGAAAGGAGTTGTTATTAAAGGTGTAGAAGACTCTTCTAGACCTGTCAGATCAATAACTACACTTCAACCTCTTCCAACCAGTTTCGTGAACAATCTCCTTGAGAAGTGGCTTAGCTTCTCTCAAGGACTAAGAAATGCCAATCACACTCAGACCTTTGACCTTGCTAATATCTATGGGAGGTTTGTCTATATGGACAACCTAATCCCAAGGAGATACACTGAGACCAAAAAGGCCCTGATAACTGCACCCTTAGTCTCTCTCATATCAACTCCTTTCTTTTTTAATAATATTGTTTAAGATTTCCAAAAAAATTATGGTGATGAGGCTGATATGAGAACCAGTGAGGAATACCTCAAAGACTTAGAGTTAGAGTTTCATGAGAGAGCCTTTTTGGCAAATTCAAAATGTTTTATCAAAATGAAAAACAATTTTTCGAGTCAAAAAGCAAATAAAAACTGAATGTTACAAATGTGGAAAAAAGGTTATTTTGCAAGAGACTGTTTTTCTAAAATGTCAGAACCCTCTTATAAATCATCAGTGTCAAACTCCTCCTCATTGTCAAATGGGTTTCAACCCAAGTTTACACTAAAACTCAGTCCGTCTTCTTAACAAGCTCAGAGTAGTCAAAATGAACCAAAAATTCAAAAATATTACAAGGCTGAATATAAGAAGATGAAAGACAAACTTTCACTTCTTGAGGCCAGACTCTTTACTTCTCAATCACCAAAGCCTTTTTAGTCAAAAAACAAAGGTTTAGTTGCTGAAACTTTCGATTGGGATAAGGAAGAAGTATATGATGATGAGGAGATGACACAAGTCAAGGTACTAATGGCTCTAGTTGATGGTGAGCTTGCAGTTGAAAAGAATCATACCAAGAATCATGAGTAGATCGACATCACCATAAGGAAGGTAAATATTCTTCTTTTCATGGATGAAGATTCTAACTGGAAAAATTATCTTAAGTATATTAACATTGACCTTAAGTTTGTTGAAAAGCAGAGATTAAACTTGTTATCAAAATAAAACAAAATCAGTTTTGAATTAAATAAATGTAGAGATGATCTACTTATTTTTAAACAAGCCAAGCTTGATGCTGTCACATTTCAAATTCAAAATACCAAACTCATAAAGTTAAATCATACTCTTTAAGAACAACTAAAGGAAGAAAGAAGGGTCAATTAAAAATGGTTAAACAGTCCAGATAAAGTAAGTCAATGCATAAGTGAGCAAATTCCAAATCAAAAGAAGAAAATTCTTAGAATTAAACAGCTCACTGAATCATCATCCAAAAATTATGTGAAAGAAAACCCATTTATACCTGCCTCTCTAGATTATGATCATGAAATGATTCTAAAATCCAAAGATTGGGTTGAAAGACACAACTGTTAGGAATTCTGAGTTACTACTGCTAGTGCTAATTTACTACTGCTGGTTCAGAGTTGATGCTGCTGCTAAAGATTGAAAAAAACAGACTAAGTAGTTAGTACTGTTAGTTATATTAGTTAGTACTGCTAGTACTTTATTAGTACTGCCAGTATAGTTAGTACTGTTAGTCTTATATAGTTAGTACTGTTATTATGATATGCATGAGTTAAATTAGGAATAGATATGCATTATCATTGTACGCGTTTTGTAAGCCCATTAGGGTTTCCTTAGTGTATAAAAGGAACCATACGGCATAGTTAGAAAGACATCACATCATATCAGTCTTTCATAGTATTCATAGCTTCAAGGTTGTAAACCCTAACACTGTCAAAGAGTGCTCATATTAATATATTGAATCTTATTGTTTTGGTTGTATTTTTGTATCTCAAACATACTTTTTCTTTATTCTTCTTAGTGATATAAACTAGATTCCGCATAGTTTATATCATACACTCAAAGTTTCAGTCTTAGTATCTTTGGATTTATCCAAGGATACTAAACCTTACATCAAGCTAAGGAGTTCAAGATATGTTCATTGGGATCAACAAGTGGTATCAGAGCTTGTTGTGAAGCTTTGAATAAGAAAAAACCAACAACACATATGTTAGGTTTAAGAAAAAGACTCGGTCACCCCGTGTATTTTCATGTTTAGCATAGCTCGTAGTTTTGTTAGTAATCGTATGATTTATGGTGTTGGGCCGGGTCTTTACCCTTTGTAAGCCCACACTATAGCCCATTTTAGGGGCTTTTTGTAAGACATATTTAAACCCTCTCCACACATGGAGAAGGTGTTGGAAAAATCATTTGACACACACTCTTTAGTGTGTTTTTACATATTCTCTCCATCCATCTCTCTCTCTCTAACTTTCTCTCTCTAAACATGACTACCATATGGTTTGAGTTACCAAGACCACCGGATCTATGATTTTTTGTTTCTAACAATTGGTATCAAGAGCCATGGTTACACTCTTGGGTCGGGTTCATTTTTGGTCCGGTTGGTCTCGTGATTTCAGTTTTGTTTTCATTCTATCTTAAATATGTCACTTTTGTTGTGTTGTATTGTCTCGTGTTCTACAACTTATTTAAGCTTATTTCAGCTTATTTTAAGGCTTTTTTGTCATAAAAAAAGGCCACGACTGGTTTTTTTTTATTTTGTGTGTTGTTGTCACGATTGGTTATGGTTTGAGCTTCTTTTGAGCCGATGTCAAGTTTTTAATAAGTTCTTTTTAGGTCTTTTTATTCTTCCAAAAACTTATTTAAAGCTTCTCTTTCTATCACAACTTTTTATAAGCTTATGTCTCATGTCAAACTGATTTTCCGGGCTTATTCTCTTATGAATATCATGGTTTGAAACAAGAAAAAGGTCTCAGATCCATTTTTAGCTTTGCAAGGATAGTTTTTTTTATGTTTTGCAAAAAGACAAAAGTACAACAGACAAAAGGACAAAAATAACAGGTAGCGAGTTGACAGGAGTTGGTGTAGCGAGTTGTCAGTTTTTTCTAGCAAGTTGGTGTAGCGAGTTGACAGGTTATAAGAAGACAAATTATCTATGCCAAATCTAAACAAAATGCTGCCCAAATTTCCTCAGACCAGCGAGTTGTCAGAAAATAACGAGTTGAGTTGAAAACAGTAGCGAGTTGGCTATGTTCTTGGCAGCGAGTTGCTACTATAAACCCAAACCGAGTCAACTCGGTACTTACCGAGTTGACCCGGGTCGACTCACTGAGTCAGCTAAACCGGTTGTTACAAAGTCAAACCAGACAACGAAATAAGACAAAAATGAGCAAAGAAAAAGAACAAACTTTTTGTTCAAAAACTACAAACAACATCAAACCGCCACAATAAAATACAACTCAGATCCAATCCCATCCCTTCATGACATATCAGAGCCACAACAAAAACCAGATTTAACCTATAAACCTATCGTCAACATCACATCCAACAAATCCTCTAACCTAACTCTTAATATCTTCGTCCCAAATCAATCAACAACAAATCCAATCCCATCTCCATCAAGACTCGAAACAGTAAAATACAATGAAATAATAGATCTCGGTATTTTCTTCTTTTTGTATTGCACATCAGAGTCAAAGATCTTTAAAGATCGAAACCAAGAAAGAAAATATCATCATTGATCTTTAAAAGGCTAAGCCTTTTCTTTCATTTTCAAAATTAAAGAAAGAACTACAACAACTCTGTTATATTCTTTTCTTGTTTTGATTGATACACAAATACAAAGAACATAAAACACCTACCCGAGACCTTTAGTTGAAATATCTTGAAGCTTTGTCTTACTGGAGATCTTCGTGGGTTGCAAGAAAATAAACAAAGTGATGTTTATTAAGCTCAGAAGGGGTGGAAGGGACGAATTATGGTGATTGAGTATGTGTTCTTGAAAGAAGACTGCGTAGTGAAGAAATGAGATGTGGTAGGCGGTTGTGTGTGTAATTAGGGATAAGAATGCCCTAATAAAATAGGATAAGCAGTATTTATTTGATTATTTGGATCAGATAAACAAATCGTGGCATATTGTTATGTGTTGGGCCGGTGCTAGTGGTAAACATTGATGATGGGCCGGATTGTGTGCATGTGCTGGGCTGGGATTATATATAACTATAATTATGGGCCATAATGTTAATCAGTGGTAGCACTAGCAGGCCATGATGTTATTACCGAACTTTGTTTATATAAAACGAGGGCTTCTTTATATTATTTTTCTAAAATGGACCTTCATTTTGTGACCTAAATGAAGTAGGTCGCGCAAATAAAATTTTTAGGCCGTGTGATATAAATGGACCTTTATGTTAGGCCATGTGATGCAATGCTAGTTGGGCTAATTGTATATTGTTCTTCATACCAGCAATACTATGACATATTTGGATTAGTTGAATCCAAATTAATGATAAATTTATCATTAAATTATGATTAATGATTATCATTGAGGATTATAATGACAAAGTGATAATTTTTAAGAGACGAGACCATGATCAATATATTTTAAAGAATCATGGAGCTTAAAATTTTAATGGCTAGATTTGGTATTAAATTCTCTAAGTGACTATAAAGTTGATTAGGTATCACTTATTTGAGATTGAAGTTGACTTTCACGAAGGCGTGTACTTATTTTATCTTGAAGTCGGGGTTGGTTGGATGCATGACTTTCAATGATAACTTGCTCGTGCTTAAGACTTAAGTTGAAGACTTGGTTTATCTAGTTACCAACAGTCGGGGTGGATGGTTGAAGACCTGGTTAACTATCACTTAAAGGCGTTACATTGTAGTACTTAGTGTCATACGCAGAAGACGTTATGGATAATCGCAAGAGGTGTTAATGTCTCATACTTTGGTTGGGTATTGAGTAATTAAAGATTGGCTTGGAGCATAAATTCTCTACACCGTTCTTCCAACATTAGTGCAGGCTTAAGTCACAAGAACGAGGAATTCTTCTTCTATTTCATGTTTGGTATATCGGGTTTACTCCATTAGTGGTCACTTCGAATAGCCTACATAAAGGGTGGTAAAGATAGTCAGAGAGAGTTAACGAGTAGAGATTTGATTGGCAGTTGATTCTCACAGGATACATTTGTACTAATTTTATTCTTCTCACAAGATTTCAAGTATATGTGCGTACAATGTTTTGCTGATTCTGAGGTATCAAATCCAGCACAACGAGTACAGATGATGAACTTCATACCTATTCCATATTTAAGGTCATTCCGGGAAGACAAAAGTCATAACCGCAGAGAAAATCAGTGTTGTAACTCGTGGTTTTTGGTGTATTATTCCAACTACGTGAGGGAAGAGATGTAAGAAACCGTTTCACTGATGATAAAAGAGGTACACAATTGTATGATGATTCCTCTAGTTAGTCAGTATCCTACACGAAGAAATGTGTTCAGCCAGGATGTACTTGATTTTTATGGTACTGTTTTGGTGTTGTCATTTCGACTACATCCGGTACTTAGTTGTTTTTATGGTACTGTCTTGGTGTTATCATTTAGACTACATACGGGAAAAATTGCTTTCACTCGGGACTTAGTTAACTTTGGTGAAACAATTTAAATGTGTTCATTCAGGACTTACTTGATTTTTACGGTACTGTTTTGGTGTTATCCTTTCGACTACATCCGGTACTTAGTTGTTTTATGGTACTGTCTTGGTGTTATCATTTCGACTACATACGGGATAAATTGCTTACACTCAGGGCTTAAATGACTTTGGTGTAGCAATTCTCATATGCAATTTATTGAAGGGAGAAAAGTGAACTTTTGGGTCTTAATTGATTTTGAAGCTACATTTTTGACTTTATTGATGGGATTGAGTGTGTACTTAGGGTTTTTGAGCTTCATATAATGAGACTGATTGCATCACTTAAACTACATGTGGGAACTGATCTCTTGACACTTTTGGTATGCATTACTTCAGCTTCCAGCGGGAAGAAAAGTGAGAAGAATTATTCACGCGTGAGAAGATACGTTGCTGATCTATTTGATGATTCCCCGAACGGATAATTATGATGCTTATTTTTAAAAGGAGCAGCAATATTTGATGTGATTTGCTACTAATTCCGTTGTGCACTTAATCATTCTAAGCTTGTAAGAAAGCTATGAAACTGCTCAAGAGAGGATTGCTCGTTTGGGGGGAAGCTATGAAAGCTTCTAAATAAAGATTATGTGCATGAATTAAGGGGAAGCTAATTTAGAAGCTTATCCTTAACCAGAAATGTATGGGTTACTTAGTTCGTGCCTATTACAGTATTTCTCCTATAAGGTACTACAAAGATGATTCATAGTGGTGTGCAGACTTGAAGTCAAATGAAAAGCAGATTCTAGAAAACTTCAACATGACCAGAAGTGCAGGAAAATGAAGTTTTTCAAGACATGCAGCTAATTCAGAAACTTTGAGATGACCAGAAGTGTATGAAGAAATTTGAGCCTTCATGTAGATCTAAAGCCACTGAAGACATCATCAGCATTGGAAGCTTCATGGAAGTTCTTGTTCTTAATCATTATGTACTTGTCAGGAAAATATTGGGGAAGCTATCAAAGCTTCAAGATGAGGATGCTTAAAATAAGACGAATATTCAGGAGCCTCGAAAGCTTTGGTGGTGGAAGTTTAAGAGATGTTGACTACAGAATTCTACAACGAACAGAATGACATCTTCATTTCGGTATTCAGGTCAACATCATCTTAAATTGAATAATATATATAAAAATATAAAAAAATATAAATAAATAAAAATATTTCCATATTCATAAAACTTAAAAAAAATCAAAATACAAAAATATAAAACCAAGAAAATCAAATACAAAAATATAAAATAGAAAATACCAAAAAGAGTTTTCAAGACATGTCTTTTGTTTATCGATAACATTTACGGACCTAGAAATGTCATTCAATAATGACACGGGTCTTTAAATGAAGTTCGAGCAGAAGTTCAAACAGCTTTTAAAACATGTCTATATGGTTTGCAGTTATTTCAGACTGCAACCCGTTCTTCAAAATGAGGAAAGCATGTCGCCAAAAAGACGGTTGTTCCTAACAACGGGTGATTAACTTCCCCCGGGCATGGATTACTTTATATCCGTGCACCCTTGATCTAATGTACGTTTCAGTGCATTATTTCTTGATAAGACCAGAGAAGGTTCTTTTTAACCAAATAATTTTTCTTCTATGATTCTTCAAAAATTATTTGTGTTAGCCATGGTGGTAAAAAGTTGTCTTTACAATGGATCAGTGTTTTAAGGAATTTCACAAAAAAGATTTAAAAGCAAATTCAATCACTCAATCTATGACTACAGCTCTTTAAATAGAAAACGGGTCATTATTTGAGGGGAGAACGTGTCATCAAATAATCTTTTAAAACAGTCTTTCAAAATAAGTCAAGGTATACACGGATAAAGTTTTTGATAATGACTGATCACATTTTTTAGGGGAGTTAATTTATATTAACTACAAGGGCTTTAGATGTCATTTGTTTAAAACTTTGTGGACTTATTTGCAATTTGAGACTTAGTGAATTCAGGCTTTAAACTACAAACGACCAATATTGACAACACCTCATAGTTTATAAAAAGGCTTAGGAATGATTGGATATAATCACATTGTTTTAAAAGCCTTGAAGTGTTTCTGATTCAATTAATGCTCCCTTAAACGGTCAACCACTATGCTTATTCTTAAAAAGAGTAGTATGTTTGTTAAAGGGTACACATTGTTATGTTGATCCTTTAGATAGTCATTATCCTGCAAGAAGAAATGTTTACATCCGAGACTTAGTTAACTTAGGTATTATCATTTCTGCTATTTAGAGGGAATAATTGTGACATCCGAGACTTAGCTAACCTTGGTGTTTCAATTTATATCATCACTATCTTGTAATGAGAAATACGCTCATCAGGGACTTAATTGACTTTGATGTTATGGTTTCGAATTATTTGTGTACTTCGAATATTTGGGCTTTATACATCAAGTCTTCTTTATGCGGCTTACAAGAAATATTTAAATCTACTCAAGAAAGAATTGTTGGTTCGGGGGAAGCTAAGACAACTTCCATCTGGATAGTATCGAGACAGATTTAGTTGTTAACATGGACAAATGATTGTGCCACTTTCGGTTTTGAACATTTCAGGTCCTGTCTCATACATAATCTTGTACATCAATAAGTAGTGTAGTAATCAGTGTTATGTGTCAGTTTATGAATTTTTCATGAGTTTCTTGTTAAACTCCAAATCATTTTTATACCCATCATAACTGACACTAACATAATCTCTCATTAATTGAGGGGGAGCATATATAGGTTCCAATATCGGCTTGTATTTAATCAGATGTAGTGACTAAAACTGTAACTTAGGCTTGTATATTAAGTAACTATATGTTTCACATTCGGATTATATAAACCTGACACACTTTCTCCCAAATTTTCCTAACTTAAATCAATTGAGACCCAAAATCTCAACGGATTTGAAATTTTTGCTCGGGGGAGAAAATGTGATTTAATTATGAAAATCTGATATAAAATGTGATCTTTTAAACTCAAGTGTAGGCTCCTCCATATGTGCTAAACTTTTTCGAATATCGATGCACATATTAAGGGGGAGCGAATGGTATATGATGGCGAAGAGAACAGTACCAAAAGACCGACCCCGTATTTACTTTATCGGAGTTATAAGGATGGTATGGTTAGGTACATGTTCCCATGATCCCGCCAGAGCCGGAGGGATCTACCCAGGGACAATCCACTAGTTAGTGTAGAAGTCCTTAGGTATGATTACAAAAGGAGTAATGTGAGAATAAGGGAATAGTGCGGACTAAGATGGAGCTAGTACTAGAACATACCCAACAAGGTACTAGTAATGAAGTCTCGGTAAGCACTGAAGGGGTTGAAGAATGAAAAAGAAATGTTAAGATAAAGGGTGAAAAGAAAGCAACCCTCCTTAAACATTAGGCAGAAACCGGGTCAATACATATGCTGTCAGAATCACATGGTTGATTGCTGACATTGAAGACAAGTATCATGGACCCAGTGATACGCTGCACAACCCTCCCTAGCCACTCAAGATCCCTCAAAGGATTCTTGTTTCATTTCTCACGGAGATCAATACATTTCTATCGTCTCTCTCACTCTGAGTTAGACGATATTGAAAAGGTGGCAGTCTGCTTCAGCCTCTGACTACTTAAAACCAAAAATGCACTATTGAGTCTAGAGCCATGAGATCATCCATGTATCTTGCTAGGACACTAATTCAACTTACATTTTTTATTCACACACTGTGAATAACAAGTAATATCTAAAGAGTCCTACGCATTATCCTCGTGGTATTGCCAGAACATCCGAGTGGTACGAAAGTACTCACAATGAAGATGGAAATCCTTCTAGAGCTAACATCAAACAAGCTCTTGGTAGGTGACATGTGAGATACATTATGGATTAAACTTGTGACAAATAGAAAGCAACGATGGTGTGATTTTTTATGAATCAAACTTGTTCCAGGCAGTGAATTGACGAGTAGTTTTTGAAAAATCTTTCGATGTGCTCAATAACTGATTTTTGAGCACATTGACTGTGTATATCTTTCAAAACAAAAGTGTTTCTGATGAAAATTGATTTTTATATTATAAAAATTTTGATGTGTCACAAAAACTCTTTCCTAAGTGACACGCGACTAATTTTCAAATCAATTTCTCATTAATTAGTAGGTTTTAATCCACTAGTTCACTCATTCTGTGCTTTGTCTACGTTGAGACGCTCCGGTTTGAGAACGGCTAGTGCAGCTGCGAAACCCTGTCAAGGAGATTCCTCAGAATTCTACCTGATCACAGGCAGTATTTATACTGATTAACGGGGAACCATGGTTCTTGCAACCTTATTCAACAAAAGTGAACAAAGACACTTTCTTTTGTTTATCACTAACGTATACTTACAGGAATCCCGATGCTTGCAGCAGCTGGCCAGAAACACATCAATTCACAACCCCATGCTCACACTTCCCACCCTTAGTTAAAGACATCATGATTACTGAATGACCTACAACATAGCTTCCACAACTCTGATCCCTTTCAGGAATCCTGACGCTTGCAGCAGCTGGCCAGAAACACATTAATTCACAACCCTATGGTCACACTTCCCACCCTTAGTTAAAGACATCATGATCACTGAATGACTTACAGCATAGCTTACGCAACTCTAATGCTTACTATCATGATCCAGAAAAGTGTTAGCATGCTGGTCCGAAGGTCACAACATCACATGGAGGCAATACTTTACTACAAGGATGATTAAGAGATTTACTATGGCTGATGATCTCAAAAAAGCTCAAAGATCACACAAGTCAAAGGAACTTAGCTCAAAGATCACTACATTATGTACAAAGAGATCAAAGCTTGAAGAATCAAAGACTACGAGCCAGAGTCAAAGATTAACTCATAGAATGCTAGAATTCAAATTGTAATTTCTGGGGTGACCTCCCTTAGGGGGAGATTGTTAGGTTTAAGAAAAAGACTCGGTCACCCCATGTATTTTCATGTTTAGCATAACTCATAGTTTTGTTAGTAATCGTATGATTTATGGTGTTAGGCCGGGTCTTTACCCACTGTAAGCCCACACCATAGCCCATTTTAAGGGCATTTTGTTAGACATATTTAAACCCTCTCCACACATGGAGAGAGTGTTAGAAAAATCATTTGACACACACTCTTTAGTGTGTTTTTACATATTCTCTCTATCCATCTCTCTCTCTCTAACTTTATCTCTCTAAACATGACTACCATATGGTTTGAGTTACCAAGACCACCGGATCTATGATTTTTTGTTTCTAACAACATACTAGATCTAATTCTTAGTGATAAGATGTGTAGGATCCCGTTAACACTTCACTTCACACAATCAAACACGAAATCGAGATAGAAATGAGAGAGAGATTGAGTTGTTTAGAGAGAGAAAGAGGAGAGAGAAATAAGAGAGAAAAGAAAAGAGAAAGATATATTAGAAATGAAACAACTAGCTTTTTCTAAATAAGA
>BQNB010056346.1:0-30474 GCA_026074375.1 Tanacetum coccineum | reverse complement strand
ATTGGGACACTCACAGTACAAGCAGATAAAACACAATGTAAACTCCGGTACAACTATGTAATGCACAGAATAGAGTGTCCTAATCAAATTTTTAGTGTGCATATCAATTCCCTTCTACAAATGGCAAAAAAGGCTGAAGGGACCATTTTATATTATTGTAATAAAACCCGTTAACTTATAGAAAGGACCACAAAACAAAAAGTATATACTCCGTACTTTCCAAAAAAAAAGCTTTCTCATAAAGAAGGGGGGACAGCCACACGAATGTACTTTTCCAAAACAAAGATATACCAATCATAAAGGATAGGAAAAAAACAAATTTCAAAATTTACCTACGTATTAAGCTAAAAAAACCTAAGATCTTTATCCATGAAACATAAATAACTAAAATGTAGTTGCATGTAAATCTTTGTACCAAGATTAGTGACTAACAAATGTTAATCATATAAACCTTCAAGATATGTTTATAACCAAGCAAACATCACATATCAAAACTTTTAACCATAACACTCTAAATGTAGCAAAACAAATCAATGACAAAATTAAGTGTAAGTTAAGGATACCTGTTAAGAAATATCCGCTCCAAAGACAGGGATGTGAGAGGATTGACAAAGATGAGAGGTTTTGGATTTGGATTAAGAAAGAGATAAAAGTGTTAAAATGATTATAGGTGGATATGTGTAATAACAAAGAGATTATTGAAATACTTGCAAAACGTTTCCTTTTTTATTATCGATATACATTCGGCTCGATTTACCGTTTTTCATCTAATTTTTATTAATTTATGCATCGGTTTGTGCACTATAATTAGTGTACTACCAACTAGTGAGAGGGGAAGCAATATGGCAAATGTATATATTTATTAATTATTATTATTAATGTAATCTTTTCCTCCACCTAACAAATATTTGGAATTGATGTGAACTTTTAATGTATCCACTTTTTTTTCAAGAAACAGAACAATTTACATATAAATATATATGCCATTAAAGTTTACTTGATGAAATTTTTGTTCTGTGAGTCTTTTTTGTAAGGTAGAGCTCGATTAGTGGTATGTTACTATGTTATACTACCTCGGCCTCTCCAGTCTCCTTGAACTCGGCTGGTTAAAAAAAAGCTTGCATCGTCGTGTATCTATTTTGAGCGACCTATTAGCATTTTTACTAACCTTGTTAATAAGCTAGCATATACTCTGTAATACTTAAAACATTCTATTGTCGTCAAATGTAAAATGTGTTATAGGAAAAAATTAAGAGGAAATTTCCAAAACAGACACATAGAAAAGTGTGTTACCAAAATGAACCCTTGAAAACTATTTTACAAAATCTACTTTACGCGCAAAATGGTTTTGCACGCCATTCTTTCTTGCGCGATATGTATACAACACAACATTAATATATACTACTATACATTGGATTATTGGCAAAGTTTATACATACCCCCCCCCTACTTGATGATAATTTAATAGTTTTTAAATTTATGATTGTGACACACCGTCTTGATGTTACGGACTTGTTTTTTTTTGGGGGGGTCTTTATAACCTATCCCATTTATTACTACTACAAGCTTATAAACCCGTGAATTTCGCGGGTAGCTAAATAAAAGTTTTATTTATAAACAGAAAAATATTCATTTGTGATCTTGTAGGTACTTTACAAATAAATCATTTTCAAATAGACGTACTTTACATAACAAATCAGTTTTGAAAGAATGAACAATGAGTAGTAGTTAGTCGTATTATAACAACTTCTCATAAATGAACATATAATCCACCAACAACATGTTGAAAGAATATCAAATAGGAAACCCGTCAAGAAGCACATATAATAAATAAATTAGCGAATTGACTCGTTCTTTCCATTCAATATCTATATAAATAATTCATGTAATGTCATGTAATCATGGGTTAAAACCATGGGTTAAAATCATTAGATTCGACTACATCATCAAAAGCATGGGTTAAAATCAAATACATGAGCTAAACCTACAAATATGTTAAATAGAAAGTTAAATTTAAAAATAGAAGAATGAAAAAGGGAGATGAATTTTACAAGTAATTTATGACAGAATCATTTCATAGACATATTAGATGACATAATTAGTGATGTCATTAATGGGTGGGAGAGAGATTCAAATAGTTTTTGTTTTATTATATATAGATACGTATATTAACCGAGAAGTATGATTCCCGGGCCGTTATTCCCCAACGATTTGTGAAATTAAGACCATGTTTGTTGTTCGGACAATGATTTGAATTGGAAACAAAGATTGATTTGATTATCTACTTCTACAAATTAAAATAAGCAAATGATAACAATTAAGCACGAAAACAAATTACGGGAAATTAAACTTTAACTAAAAATGCAAAACGGGAACCCTAAATAGCAGTTAAAAACCCTAAATTTCCAAATTCAAACCTAAAATGAAATTTTCTTTTTAAATGGACTCTAATTGACTAAAAAGTAAGTTTAAAGAAAACTAGAACAAAAACGAAGTTAAAATGAGCTTAAAAACACGAAAAATGTAAACGGGAACGAATCCCGTTCTTTAAAAATTGAGATTTTGCAATTTTAACCCTACGAAAGCAAAACTAATTTTCCTAGAAACTTTATGATAAAAGAAAATTTTCTAAAAAAGATTTATATATTTTTGATTATTTTTCTATTTTTTATGATTTTTTAAAGTTTTTAACAAAAACAAATATTTAAAAATACTAACCTATTTAGCTTGAACTAAATAGAACCTAGGAAAAATAAGCTTGAGGTCACAGCTTAATGAATAAGCTACGAAATAAGCTTAAATAGCTTATAAGCTAAAATAGGTAAACTGTGTATAAGAATTAAATGTTGTAAAGGTTTAACAAAAAAGACCTCAGGGCGTGTTGGTAGTGAGTGTGTGTTGTGTTGCTATAAAAGGGTTGAGGGTGTGAGGTTCGTGAGGGTTCGAGTCTTACTCCACCCGCCGATTCCAGACCTTCCCCCCTTTTTTTATTTTTGAAAACTTATAAAAGCAAAGTTGTAAATAAGCTAAAAATAAGCACTTTTAATAAAAGAAACTTTTTATGAAAAGCCCTAAATAAGCTATGAAACAGCTTAAAACATGACAAAAACACTTAACTTCATTTTTTTTATGTTTTTTTTTCTAAAACCTAATAATCTAAAAAGACCATAATAAAGCTAAGTTATCTGACACAAATTAAGCTACTAATGGACAGCTAATACTAACCTAAGAGCTAAATTGAACACGGAATACCTCCACAAAGAAGCAAGCCATAAGCTAGAAATTCAAAAATAAGCACTTTTAGAACTTAAAATCAACAGTCCCTTAGACAGACTTTGAGCTTAAAATTAAGCAACCAAATATTTGCTTTTTCCATGAAATGAAACTAGGTTTTTTCTAAAAAACTAGCTTAAAAGACTACTTGAAAAAGTATTTTTAACAACTATTTTTGTAAACAAGAAGCTCATTGAAAAAAGACTAACAAACTGACAGTTCAGACAACATTATCTATCTTTAGTTGAAATGAGAAGACACAACACTAATTTGAGCTTAAAAACAAATGGTCTAAAGAGCTTAAAATTGAAAACTGATTTAAAACAGATAATTTATAACCTAAAACTTTAATTGAATGCTGAAATACTAATACTAAAATCTACCTTATCCTTGCAAATTTGGATGAATAAAAAAGGCTATTTGCAGTCTAAAACTGCTGATACACTTGACCTGCTAATGAACTAAATCTAAAACCCTATCAATGCAGACCTAAGATTATATTTCTAACACTCTTAAAACACAAGTCTAAGAGGTGTTTTATGTCTTTGCGATATCAACCTACTTACTGCTTATTTCATTTTGCAAATGGAAAAGCTAAATAGAGAGTTTGGGGGAAAAAAGGAAACCTGATTATTTGTGTTTTTAGGATGTCAAACCCGTGTTTGGAAAAGTTGGGGAAGAGGGGTCCAGTTGAAAAACGCATTCTATTTATAATACGAAATTTACCAAAATATCCCACAAAATTATCACTAAATATAAAACTTCTCTCCTCCTACAAACTTTATCCAGCCAGGCATCTTCTTTTTTGCCGTCATTTTATAATCTTCTCCAAAGTGCAATTGTTGATTTTCTTGAAGCAAAGATATGATAACGCAGCCAGTTCCAAATTTCTTTTTATTAGTAGTTGTTAATTTCTGAAAATTAAAAATCATTTTTTGATTATATTTTTGTTTTTTAATTAATGTACATTTGTTTTGGTGAACTTACAACAGTGGGTTTGTTTGTAGCTTCGCTCACAATAATTTATACATAGAAGAAAAAAAAGTGTGCTCCAATTTTGATTCTGCTTTTGGTTTTTTTTATATGTTAAAGTTAAATAATTTAACAAATATAAAGTGTCTATTTTAGTCATTTTACCTATCAACTAAACAAATAATCATATTTGCCAAACACTCAAAAAAAAGTGATTATCTGATTATTACGATTTCAAACAGCATAATCAAATCCAAACACTATTTTTCAGAATCACGTTTTGTAACCGCTGATTATCTAATTATTCATTTTTAAAACGCATAATATATTTGGAATAAGCAATCCCAAACACCCCCTAAATGTAAATTAAGTGAATGCAAAACTAGAACTGATTTAAGCTAATAATGCAAATTCTAATTAACAGGTTTGAACTAATAAGCTCTTAACTATTAAAAACTCAACTGACTTAATTCTAACTTATAAAAACAGCTTAAACAATCCTAAATTTGAGTTTTAATACCAACATAAAAGAATAAGAAGCTATAAACAACACTAACCTATGGTTAGTGCTGGTTAGTGCTGTTGACCCAAACACCCCTTTAACTATGATCCATTCCATTTTATCTTATGAAATAGAAATTTAAAGCTCAAATCCTAATTACTAGATAACAAGTAGCTTAAGACAACTATGATAAGCAAATAACAAAGAGCAAATAACCAGAACTAATAGAGCTACTAACTAAGCTACTTATTTTTGGTTTTTCAATGATTTGTGATAGATTATGAAGAAAACTAAGATCTAAGCATTATAATTATGAAAACAGATAAGCAACAACATTCATAAGCATAATAAGACAGGTTTAACTACTAATAAGCAAACTCATAAGCATAATAAGCAGAATTAAGCTAGAAAATTAAGACAGTAAAAATAAATGAAAACTTACTAGATCCTTAGCTAAACAAAGGCATCAAAGGCTCTGACTTAATAAGAATAAGCCAGTAAAAGTCCTTATGAGCTCTTTCATGGTTAGCTCATCTTCCAAAAAGCTCAAAATCCAATAAGCCGATTATAATTAATTATTTCTAGATTTTACGAGTATAGTAAGAGCTTTAATAATACTCATTTGAGCTTAGAGACTCATAGAGCTTGTATGGCTATTAGGAAGCTATTTGAAACAGTGACTGACAACATTTGAATATTACAAGAGCTTATAATAGATTGAATAAAAGAACACTAAATTTCATTAACTTGAAAATTGACTACAATCTTTTAAAAATGAATTACAATAACTGAATTTGAAAATTACAAAAGCTAAAGTATAAAAGCTAAAAAAGTACAGAAGCAAATTTTTAAAAGCAAAAACTTGATAGTCCCGTGTGCTGAATGTGATGAGTTAGGCTTTATATACCTTCAGAGACGCTATCTCGGTCCCTGGATTTGTTAGACGCTCCCAAAATCCCTCCCCTACCTTCTCTCATCAATGGTCCTATAATCTTGGCCTATGGATCATTAAGTGAGCACCACGGAGTGCCAGCGTGGCAATCCGTGATATGACCCCCTTGTGCTTCTGTTTATACGTACTTTAAGTTACAAAAATCTAGCCCTTGAGTGTTTCTATCTTCCACCGTGGCCATCTCCTTGTGATTTTAACCAATGAAGCGTTTGGTGATGTAATACTCTGCTATCTTGTACTTAAGTCCCTTGAACTGTCTCTCCCACGTGGCCAATTTTAGAATTTCCTTATGGTGTTAACACAGAGGTAAATCGAAGAAGAAGATGAATAGTAACAACAAATTTTCGCGCGTTTTACTTTAATAAAAGGGAAAGTTTGACTTTTCTTTTGACTCGAGGTTTGACTTTGGGCTTAGAAATGGTTTTGGCAGGTAATGTTTTGGGCTCGGGCTAGTGTTTGTTAAAGGGTTAACGGAGTTAACTCTTTATAAATTAAAGAGTTAACACCGTTAGGGTTTAGGGACTATTTTTGCAATTTGGTTTTCTTTAAGGGACTGATTTGGAAATTTTGGGTTTTGTCTTTTTATGGTTGACTTTGGTTGACCAAGGGTTGACTTTTGTTGACCTTTGATAGCATTCTCCCGGCTCTTGTATTCTCTAATCCGTTCCCGTGTCCGTGATTGTCCGGTTTTGACCGTTTTCTTGTGATTTTTGTAATATCCGTACCTACACAATCACAAAGACAAAACAAGCAATAGACAAACATTTTAAAGCATAATTTTGTCTTTTATGGTCATTTTTGATATAAAAAAGATATGTTGTTTTCACACATATCAGGATGCAAAGTTAAGATTTTCAGGGAAAAGTCAATGTTGTATTTAAGTTGTTTGTTGTTGTGGAAAGTTGTGTTAGAAGTAGAGGTTTGAATGTTGAGATAGGGTGGGTTGAGGAATTTTTTGTAACAGAAAGAAGGGTCCTCTGCAGCAACTAAACACGGTACATGACTTAAGTATAATGACTGACGTGTCAGAATTAAGATTGTGAGTCAATGCCTATATCCGAAAAAGGATTAATGAACTTTATTGATAGAAATAATGCCTAAAAACATTATTAATATTTTTCACATCTTTACGTTTTGATAATCACAAAATATAAAAATGTTCAATGTAAAATTAAATGTAAACAAGTAATTAGTAGTAAATCTTCATTTTGAAAATTATATCACTTAAAGGTATGAATAAATAAATGCGTAATGCATTTTATGATCAAAGGAAATTTTTATTCAACCTCACACTTTTATAAAATGTTGTAAACATTTTTATAAACATTACAAAACAATTCTACAATTAAAAGAACTGTTTATTTCAAAATAAACCATTTTGCAATCAAAATTTTTGAGAACCTAAAACGGTTTAACAAAAGTTCAGAAATTCCGCCATACACAAAAGACAAACTGGGGAGCCCCTAGTCTAGGGCACCCCCCTTAAATACATGGGCGCCCCCCTTAATTTTATGGGGACCGCCCACCTATTTCCGGGGACTGCCTATAGGTAGACACTCCTCCAGTTTGTCCTATAAATACTGGACTTTTCCCCACTATTTTCTCACATTTTGCACTCATTCTTTCTATTCTAAAATAGCCCACACATCTCATTAAAATTCTTTGATCATCTAATCATAAAGCTTTGTTTCCAAGTGATCCAAGCTTAATTCCTCAAGTGCAAGAGAATAATATTTCCATCATCAAGTGACGAAGTATTACACCTCAAATGTGTATTGCAATCTGTTGGAATCCAATCTAACTTGGTAAATCATTTGTAAATCTGTAAAATTATGTAGTTGTTAGATCTTTGTGATTGTTGTAAGTATAGTTAGATCTTGTTAATATTCCAAGAAGTTTTTGGTTAGGTTGAATTATTAGTAGTGGCTTGGTGAAGTATGGTGTGAAGCAGTTGTGTAGTCGTGATCATGTCGTGAAGGAAAGTTGTGTAGTGAATTGTAGAAGATCTAGCTTAGTGTCGGAAATTGATATAAGCGAAAGTTGTGTACGGTTTTCTTCGCCATAAGGGAGTTTGTTGACATAGTGAAGAAAACTCTCGAGTTTGGTGCTCGAGGAGTGGAGTAGGGCGAAGAGGTGCTTCGTTACCGAACCACTATAAATCCTCGCGTTGTGGTTTGATTGTTCTTACTCTTATCTCTTGTCTTACCTTATTTGCTCATACTATCCTATTAATTTTTTAGATAAGTATATTGTTTATATTGTACAAGTGTTGAATTCACATAAAGTCGAATATAAGTTTTTATTAACAAACATAAATATTAAATTAAAAAGCGGTAAACTATTCAACCCCCCCCCCTTCTAGTTTTCCACAATTGGTATCAAGAGCTACGTCAAACAAGATTTTTAAAATAAATTGTATTTTAAAACTTGAATCGATCTATGGAATTGGAAAAATATTTAGAAGGGCAATCTATGCAAAGACCACCACTATTTGAAAGTGATGGATTTATTTATTGGAAAAATAGATTCGAAACTTATGTGAAGTCAAAAGATCTAGATCTTTGGCATGTTATTACCGATGGTGATTTTCCTCCTATTCAAAATAATCCCGAAACTAAAAAGGATGAAGTTGTACCTTTTCATAAACAAAACGATGATCTTAAAAAGAAACTTGCAAAAAATAATGAAGCTAAAATGGTAATTTATAATGCTTTGCCACGTAAAGAATACGAAAGAATTTTTATGTGTCAAACCGCAAAAGAAATTTGGGATACTTTATTAATCACTCATCAAGGTAATAATCAAGTCAAAGCTAACAAAATAGATCTTCTTGTTCAACAATATGAACAATTTATGATTCCGGAAGAGGAGTCAATAGATAATGCATTTGCTAAATTTAACACTATTATTACTAGTCTAAAAGCACTTGATGAAGGTTTTTCTAGCAAGAATTGTGTTAGGAAATTTCTTAAGGCATTACATCCAAAATGGCGCGCCATTGTTCCACACAAGTTTTTCCACCATTTTCTTTTCATAGTAATCACAATCTTTGATCAAATGGTTAAAACTGCCACATACATAGCAAGCTTTATTTGAAACTCAAAATTACTCCCTAATTTCTGAGTCATCAAATTATTCTAGTTTCTCTTATTACCTCTAGGACTTTGACTATTTTTCCTAGGGTATTCAGCTTTCTTATAGTTCTTTACCTTCTTAACAGACTCCCTAGGTGATTTCACATGCTCATTAGATTTAACAAATTTTACTTTGGAATTACTAGGTTTTCTTTGTCTAGACGTAAACTTAATCTCATTCTCATTCTCACTGTCAGATATCCAGTCTTTAATAAGTAGTTCACTAATAGACTTAGGTTTTGACACACTCGTCTTAACTTCACTAGTTGCAGCTGAAGGTACACTAGTTGCTGACTCACTAAATACATAATCATCCTTATCAGCAAGTACCAAATCAGGTTTAGGGGACATGAAGTTCCCAGTATAGGGAGGGGGAACAACATGATACCCTTTACCTGTTTTATACTTATCATTCACCTGACTATCAAATACTTGACTGTCAAACACTTGACTATCATACCCTACACCAGACTTGAGCTTATCACATATTTGACTATCTAACAGTTTGCTTAGATTCTTAGATGAATTTTCAAACTTTTCTAAGGTAAGTTTTAAATCATCTCTTTCTTTTTCAGCTTTTTCAAATTTCTTTCTAAGCTTTGTTAGTGCATTATCTCTCAACATAATATTAAGTTTTAAAATCTTTATGTCTATTCAAAACAAGCATCATTCTTTTTATACCATCTAGTTTCGCCTTTACAGATTCTAGACCTGCTTTATAAGCTCCTACATTTAATTGAGACTTATTAAAATCTTTTGTCAGATTATCATATGTTCTTTGAGAGTTTTATAAGATTTTAAACATGCTTTAGAACAAGTTGATACCTGAGTGTCTAAGCTTGAAGAACTTGAAGAAGTATAGGCCATAAGTGCAAAATTGGTAGGTCCTTCTTCAGCATGGTCACTTTAGCTACCTAATCCATACACTGGATACTAAGCATTTGAAGTAGTTTCTTAACTGGCACAGTCCTTCTTGTTGTCTCACTGTTTCCACTGTCTTGATTCTTAGGTGCCATGCATTCCCTAGCAAAATGACCTCTTTTGTGGAAATTATAGCATTCCACCTTAGTCTTGTCAAAGCTAATGGTATCAATCCCATTAACACCTAGATTCCTTCCTATCTTCTTGAGAAATCTCTTTGCTCTCATTGTCAGCATTGTCATCTGCCACTTTAAGTCCATCTCCTCTAAATCATCAGGATTAATTTGCTTTAGATCTTCATTGTCCAATTATGAACTATTAGACTGACTATCAAAGAAGGAGTAGATCACAACATCACTTAGACTATCAATATTTGGTAAAGTAGAAGCATTATTCTTGGAGTTAGCAGCAGAAACACCATGAGCAGTCTTAACTGCTTCATTGGTGCTGCTAGTGATATTGGAAGACACAAAAGCTATGTTTTGTGTATTTTGGTTTGTGCTAGATGACCCCATGATTTCAGCTTCATAAATCTTCAGATTGTTGTATAAGTCATATGTTTAAACCTCATGTAGAAGATACAGTATGAATAAATCAACAAGATTACAGAGTGTTGGAATAGAAGCTATATGACTCATGTGGAATACATTTCTTAAGGATGCAACACATGCAGATCTATATGTTGGAAGAGAAGAAATATCATCTTACACCTGCTACAATTACTGATATGTTAAACAAGAAGCTTCAATGTGATCATTTCAGTGAAATGCCATATCAGCTTCTTAAACTTCTCATAAAACAGTTTAAAAATTAATAAAGTGTTTGGAAGCATCCTACTAGTGATTAATGAAGCTTTCAATGAAGAAACTTGAGATTTTGAAGAAGAATATTAAGTTTAGGGGAGGATTGTTGGGATTAAAAGACTTATTAATGATCTTATTGATGATCTTAGAGTTACTGCTGCTCAAGTTTTGTTTCTTGCTGCTAAGGCTAAAGATCGGTGTGGTCATTAACTTTAATGATAAAATTTGCTAAGTAGTTGTGCTTGCAAGTAAAAAGTTCGTATTGCTTGTTCGCAGTTACTTACTGTTAGTATATATTTCGTACTTACTAGGGTAAGTTAGTACGCTGGTGAGATTGAAAAAAAATCTTCGAAGTTGTTACTAATGTTTGTGCTTAGTTCATGTTGTGGTGTATAACTTACTATGCTAAAGATTAAGACTGCTTAAAGAGTTTCTACTGTCAGAGAAAGGTAAAGACATAAGAAAGGATATAAGATTGTTTTGGAGATCAAGAATACTTACGTTTTTAAGTATTAGTTATTTATAGAATAGATCATAGAGAAGTTCTAAGTCTTAGGAAGATATTGTAAATCGAAGGACTCCTTGGTGTATAAAAGGAGGTCCTAGGGTATAGAGTTTAATATGTTGTTTACGATTTAATAAGTGTTATTCATAGCTTCAAGGTTTTGTAACCCTGATACTAGGAGAGTATTCGTATTATTCTTAATAATATTAGAGCTTTTATTGTTTGTTGAATTGTGATCTTGTGTTACTGTTTCATTAAGAATTCTCAAATATTAAAGATTAAATTATGCACAATCTTTAATACACTTAACAAAGTTTCTACTATAGTTGTGTTAGATTTATATAATATAACTAAACCTTATTGAGGTGGGATCCAACCAGAAGTATCCTACAACTTGGACAACAACTTGACTAGTTGATGGGAGTTTTTTAGGAACAACTTTGGTTTTGGAAACAGTTACAAGAGGACTTAGTATTGAGGACCAATATAATTGTTCTGTTGACAATTGTGTTTGTGAAACAAAATACCATAGAGTTTGTTTAATTTATAGTAATCAATCGGTTTAGTATTAACAACAGTTTGTTTTTCAAGCATTTTCAACCGACTCTCTTCAGCAAGTATCAGAGTTTTCTCATAATCACACACAGATACAGGATTATGTTTAGCAATCAAACACATTTCCATTATTTTAATGCAGGTTGTTTTCCGTCGAGCTTGAGAAAGATACAAAGGATTTTGATAACCAAGAGATGTCTTATGTGTTTCATCATAAAAATGTTTGGGGGGTTTGGTTTAGCATATGCATAGTTTGAGCAGATTGACAAACTTTAAAAACTTGTTTTTCAAGTTCCTTTTTTGAGTTTTCCAAATCCATAATTTCACTAAATGTTTTTTTTCATAATTTTCAAACGACTATTGTTTGAGTGTTTCAAAATTCTTCTTTAGAAAAGTAATGTGATTATTTAAATCCTTCATTTGTGTTTGTTGAGAAAAGAAACTTTTTTTCATAAAGACAGCTACTTTTCTATTAGAGCATTAATGGCTGAATATAATTCACGCCTTAGATATGTTTCCTATTCAGAATGACCATCTTTAACTGCATATTTTAAAAGTCCAACTCTTTCTTTGTATCGTTTAAGGTCGCTGGTTAATGATTCATTCACACTTTTTGACTCTTGATTTACCATGTTATATTTTTCTACTTGAGATTTCATTTGTTCATTTATAGAAAACATTATATCATTCTTTTATACAGGAGGAGGAACATAGTTATCTTCACTGTTTCCAATTGTAAGCATATAATCAGTATAAGATATAACATCGTTGTTACCCTTAAGCTCATCATATGACTCATTATTGGATACGATGTTTTCAATATAACCCAGCACTTGTATATTTGTCACACCCCGACAATGGTGAAAACTCAGGAATGCAACATAATGATCAATCATAACACAAGGTACAAAATAGAGAAAACTACATTGCATAAACTCCAAGTGTATTGGAAGACCATCAACCTGGAACAAACTAAGTGATGTATCCAGAATCGCTAACTAAATCACAATCTCTTATAAATTATTCAAAATGCCCTCGAGGGGAACAAAAAATCCAAACTTAAGCCAAACTTCCAAATTCTAAACCAAACAACAAGCAAAGCAAGACTTCAAACGAAATTCCACTTGGGATACTTCTAAGTCTGCTATCACAATCACTAAACTATTCTTCTTTCACTTCACCTAAAAATGATACTTGAAAATGTCAACAATTATGTGGGTGTGCTGCGTAGGTTTGACCCCTTTAAACCAAGCTATGCATTATTTCAACAGTGGAACAATAGTGTATATGCAGTGTAATATATGCAACAATCCAGACATAGCATCACGTGGTCAATCTAATATGTCACTTCGCACCTAAAGGGCCTATATCTACCAGCGAGTAGCACTAATATTAGGGCAGGAACCTCACACAAAGTTGAGTGGGGTACCAATCCGTCCAATAATCTCACAAATATGGGTAGGCGTTACCATCCGATCCAATTATCTCACAAACACAGGGTTGGCGTACCCATCCGATCCAAGAACAATTCATGCATAATACTTCACATAATAGTCTAAAAGCACTTATCTTGTCCCAAAAACAAAACCAATTTCGCCAGTTCAATTAAAACATTTCAAAACACATTTGAGTATCATTTTCCCCCAACGGAAAAACTGTAAAAAGTAGGGCTACGAGAACTCACCTTACGCAAGTATTTAGCAACCAAATCTCAATCACACAAGCAAATGCAATGACGCCCGCACACGACCTAGTCTAGTTAATGTCCCAATTTAATTATCCAATCAAAATACATTTCATTGTTTGTGCCATAGAGTTTAGATTTTTATTGGTTTGCACCATTATCCCAAAACAATTTAGTGGTGTGATGGTTGACGACATATTTCCACAATCATATCAATCACATTCCCCGATAATACTTACTTATATTATTTAGAGAAAATAGATAAGTAATATAAATAAATATTTATAATTAATAATTATAAATATATTTTGACAAATCCATTCGGTAAACCTTAGTTACTTCAAAATAATCATAATATGGTTAAAATTGAAACGTTTACTCATAATAAACATATTAGAAAAGTTTTGAGAAAAATTATATTTTTTCGTCTTTTAGTGAATTTAAAATAAATAAACAACATATTAAATAATAGTTTATTGTTTTAAAACTCAAAAATCAAGTATTTAGGAAAAAATTCTAAGTATAACCTTTTTACGAATTTCGACATGAAACCGTTACGCTCAACACGTTTTCCAAGTTTCAAACCTTATTTTTAACACTTTTCATAAATTCGACACTTTTCGACAAAATTCCAAATTCTCAATCTTTAACGTTTACTAAAACGTTTTTCCCAAAATATCATTCAATGTCACTTCGTAAATATATTTTTACTTTCAAAAGTCCGTCAAAACTCTCATAACAATTAAATATCGCTTTTTGGGTTGTTAAGGCCCCCACCAAGGGTCCATTAAGAAATTTATATGTTCAAAATACAATCCAATCCAAAATCAAGGTCCATTGACATATATTAAGCATATACTTTTAAGTAAAAATAATTCCGGACACACCCATAAGCCCTTATTAAGCCGCCGGCTTAAATAGACTTTTGGGCCGTGAGTCCTATAGCTCAAAAATAAATATATTAAGCTGAAAACAAGCTAATAGCTAATCTATCGCATTTGGTTACGTACAATAAGCTCAAAAACGTCAAACATACCTATACACTCAAAAATAACAAATCACCTTCCTAGTGATTTTGGAATGGTTCGTGCATAAAGCCTAAAATAGCCAAGAAATAGCTTAAAAATAAGCCCGAGCTAAGCTATACAAGCTACTATAAAAAATAAGCATTCTAGTATCATATATTTTTCAACCATCATGACCACAATATCAAAACTACAAAAACCCATTCTTTCTTTTTATAACCCACAAACCAAACACCCCTTATTTTATCCATTTCGCTTTCAAAAAACGATTTTCACAACGATTAACTTGTACAACTAATATCTATGCATCAAAATAAACCCAAAAGAACAAACAAAATTTAAATTTGAAAACTTATAAAAAATCTTCAAATTTATAGATTTTGACACGAACTGGACAACCTAAACGTTGTTTAAATGAATACCCAAACACAATAATCAACCCCAAATATTTATGTCTTCATGTTTTCTTGATCAAAGTTCAAAAATATAATATGTGTGTGTGTTGCATGGACGAACCAACAAAGAGAGAAGGGAGAGGATATTTTTTTGTAAAAATGAACTATGTGTTTTTCAATTGAGGATAAGGGTATTTTTAAGTGTACCATTCATGGACACACTTGCTAAAATCTTGCCTTGATGTCCCCTATGGGACTAGAACCGGCCATGGCATCCAAGGAGGCCTCGGGCCTTTCTTTTCGTGTCGGGATCACTTAAATACTCATAAAACTCAACCGTAAAATTTACCCCAAAGTTAATTAGTGCTTTAAAAATGTTTACAACATTTTTTAAAAGTGTGAGGTTGAATAAAAATTTCCTTTGATCATAAAATGCATTAAGCTTTTATTTATTCATACTTTTAAGTGATGTATTTGTTGAAATGAGAGTTTACTACTAATTACTTGTTTATGTTTAATTTTACGTCGAACGTTTTTATTTTTTGTGATTATCAAAACGTAAAGATGTGAAAAAATATTAGTAATGTTTTTAGGCATTATATTTTATCAACACAAGTTACAAAATAGAGAAAACTACAATGCATAAACTTTCAGTGTTACGAAGACCATCAACCTTGAACAACCTCGAGTGATGTCCCAAATCACTATCAAATTCCACAATCTCTTACAATTATCCAAAAGCCCTCACAAGGGTCTAAATCCAAACTTAAACCAAGAACATCCAAATACTAAAATCAAACAAACAAGCCAGCAAGACTTTACATGACAAATCCACACGCGATACTTCTAAGTCTGCCATCACATATCACCAATTTATTCCTCTTTCACTTCACTTAAAAATGATACTCGAAAACGTCGACAATAATGTTGGTGAGCTCGTAGTTTTGACCTTAAACCCAAAAGCTGTGCCAATATTTCGAACAGTGGACAATAGTGCTATATGACAGTGAATATATGCAAATAATCCAAGACATAGCATCCCGCTAGTCAATCATCATATGTCACTTACGCACCTAAAGGGCCTACCAGCTGGAGCACTAGCTTAGGGCCGGACCACACACAAACTAGGGTAGGCGTACCCATCCGATCCAAACAATCATGCAACACATAATATTCACATAGCAGTCATAAGCACATATCTGGTCCCAAAAACAAAACCACAATTCGCACAGATCAATTCAAAACATTTTAAAACATATTTGAGTATCATTTTCCCCCAACGGAAAAACCATAAAAATGAGGCTACGAGAACTCACCTCAAGCAAGTCTTTAGCAACCAAATCTCAATCACACAAGCAAATGCAACGATGCCCACACACGATCTAGTCCAGTTAATGTCCCAATTTAATCATCCATATCCAAAACAATCTTCACGTTTGATGCATAGAGTTTAGACGCGTTGTACAATTACCCATACCAATTTAGTGATGTGATGGTTAACGACATATCCCAACAATCATATCAATCCCATTACTTAATAATACATACTTATACTATTTAATGAAAATAGAACGTTTACTCATAATAAACATATTTGTGAAGTTTCGAGAAAAAATATATTTTATTTCTATTTACGAAATTTCGACATGACCCGTACGCACACACAACGTTTTCCAAGGTTTCAAACCTTATTTTCAACACTTTTCATAAATTCGACACTTTTCGACAAAATTCCAAAATCTCAATCTTTAACGTTTACTAAAACGTTTTTTCCAAAATATCGTTCAATAATACTCCGTAAATGCATTTTCACTTTCAAAAGTCCGTCAAAACTCTCATAACGACTAAATATCGCTTATTGGGCTTTAAGGCCCAATAAGAATCCATTAAGATATTTATAAGTCCAAAATACGATCCAAGTCCAAAACCAAGGTCCATTTACATACATAAGCATATACTAATAAGTAGAAAATAATCCGGACCATAATAATCCCTCCCATTAAGCCACGACTTAAATAGACTTATTGGGCCGTGAGTCCATAAGTTCCAAAATACGTATATTAAGCTTGAAAATAAGCTAATAAGCTACGTATCGCATTTGGTTACTACCATAAGCCTCAAAAATAATCCACAACATACGCCATAACACAAAAATAGTCAAAATCACTTTCCTAGTGATTTTGAAAAATCACGTGGCATATAAGCCCAAAATAAGCCAAGAAATAGCTTAAAAATAAGCCCGAATAAGCTATACAAGCTACTATAAAAAATAAGCTATCTAGCAACATATATTATTCAACCATCACGACCACAACATCAAAACTACAAAAATCCCTTTTTTTTCCTTTTTACATCCCACGAACCAAACACCCCTTTATACATTCGTTTCATTTCCAAAAATCGATTTTCACTACGATCAACTTGTACAACTAACATCTATGCATCAAGATAAACCCAAAAGGACAAACGAAATTTAAATTTGAAAACTTACAAGAAAATCTTCAAAAATGTAGATTTCGACACGAACCGGACAACCCAAACGTTGTTTAAATGAATACCCAAACACTCGTATCAACCCGGAATATCACGTTCTCGATCAAAGTTGGAAAATTTATGTGTTTTTGTTGGTGGCTTAGGTCGGACGCACCATACACACACAAATGTGTGTTTTATTTTTTTGAAATAAAAATGGAATGCATAAAATGTCTAGTGGAAGAATATAAGTGTACAACTTTTAGACAAGCTTGCTAAAAAAATGCCATGTTGTCTCCCATTGACTTATTTGACCGGCCATAGGATCCAAGGGGTCTCGGGTCTTTCTTTTCGTGTCGGAATCACTTAAAAGCTCGTAAAACTCAACCGTAAAATTTACCCCAAAGTTAATTAGCATTTTTATTCACCTTAAAAATACTTTTTCATTAACCTAGAGTATTTACACGACATATTTACACTTTAAACCCTTCAAAACTCATTTGGACATTAACGGACGTGTCGGACTCGTTTTTCGGCATTTTTCAAAATTCACGAGGCAAACCACCCGGAATACAAATAACACAATAATACCTTCCAAAAGGGATTATTAATCACAATAAACCATAAATCACCATAATTCTCAACAAAATCACCACCGTCAACACGGTACAAAATCTGAATAAACTGACAAAAGTCAAATAGTCAAAGGACTATAAATGAAATATTCAGAACACAAAAAGGGCAAAGGTTACATTCTACCCCCTTAAAAGAATTTCGTCCCCGAAATTCAACTACTAACATCACTAAACAAATGCGGGTACTTCAATTTCATCTGATCTTCACGTTCCCACGTGAATTCAGGGCCACGTTTCGAATTCCACCAAACCTTGACGATGGCAATCCTACTACGCTTCAGCTTCTTAAACTCTCTTTCCAAAATTTCTACAGGCTCTTCCACAAAATTCAACTTAGCATCAACTCGAATCTCATCCAAAGGCACTTGTAGTGTTGGATCAGCCAAACACTTCTTAAGGTTCGACACGTAGAACGTGTCATGAACACCATTCAACTCCTCAGGAAAATCTAATCGATAGGCCACGGGGCCTACCTTTTCAATAATTTCAAAAGGTCCAACAAATCTAGGTGCTAACTTTCCTTTCTTCCCAAAGCGTACCACACCTTTCCAAGGCGACACTTTGAGCAAGACATAGTCACCTACACTAAACTCTAGAGGCTTCCTCCTCTTATCAGTATAACTTTTCTGGCGATCACGTGCAGCCTTAAGTCTATCCTTAATCTGCGAGATCTTTTCAGTAGTCTCTTGCACTAACTCAGGTCCTATTAACCAACCTTTGCCAACCTCAACCCACATAATTGGCAAACGACACTTTCTACCATACAATGCCTCAAACGGAGCACATCTCACACTAGAATGATAACTATTGTTATATGAAAACTCAACCAACAGAAGATGAACATGCCAACTTCCTTCGAAGTCTAGGATGCATGTTCTAAGCATGTCTTCCAATGTCTGAATAGTACGCTCACTCTGACCATCGATCTGAGGGTGATAAGCCATACTCATGTCTAAACGGGTTTCTAATGCCTCTTTCATTGTCTGCCAAAACCTTGATGTGAAACGACTATCACGATCCGATATAATCGAGATCGGCACACCATGTCTAGCAACTATCTCATTCAAATACAATTAGCCAATCTATCTATCTTATAATCCTCACGCATAGGTAGAAAATGAGCAGACTTAGTCAATCGGTTCACAATGACCCAGATTGTGTCATGCCAACTACTAGTCCTAGGCAACTTAGTCATAAAATACATAGCTATTCCTTCCTATTTCCATACGGGAATCTCAGGTTGTTGGAGCAAGCCAGATGGCCTTTGATGCTCAGCCTTAACCTTTAAACAAGTCAAACACTTACTAACATACTCAGCTATGTCATCTTTCATTCCAGGCCACCAAAACCTATCTCTTAAATCGTAATACATCTTATCAGCTCCTGGGTGTATAGAGTACTTTGACTTATTGGCTTCATCCATTATCAGGGTTCTCGCCTCACCCTTCAAAGGTACCCATATTCGATCCAGGTAGTACAAAGTCCCATCACTTCTCTGTTCTATCATCTCATCCAAACCTTTCTACAATCCTGCAAACTCATCTATAGCCTCCTTTTGAGCGCCCATTATCCTATCCTTAATACTTGACTGAAGGGTCATATTCATAGCTCTAACTCTCTTAGGCTTTACTCTTTCCTTCGTACTTATGGCATAAACCACCACATTCGCCTTACCAGGATGGTAGCGAATTTCACAGTCATAATCACTAAACAACTCTATCCAGCGACGTTGTCGCATAGTCAACTCTTTCTGACTAAAGATATGCTAAAGACTCTTATGATCCGTATAGATGACAGTCTTTGTCCCATACAGATAATGTCTCTAGATCATAAGTGCAAACACAACCGCACCCAACTCCAAATCATGAGTAATATAATTCTTCTCATGAATTTTCAACTGCCTAGACACATAGGCTATCACCTTACCTCTTTGCATTAATACACAATCTAGTCCTATCCCGGACGCATCATAATATACCACAAAGTCTTTTGGTCCATCGGGGAGAGCTAGAACAGGCGCGTTACACAACTTATCCTTCAAGGTTTGAAATGCCAATTCTTGTTCCTCACCCCAATCAAAAGTCTTACACATCAGAGTCAAGATAGTAAGAGACTTAGCTATCTTAGAAAAATTCTCAATGAACCTACGGTAATATGCAGCCAATCCTAAGAACGAACGAACCTCGTCGGAGTTCTAGGGGCTTTTCAATTCTTAATAGCTTCAATCTTACTAGGGTCTACATGAATCCTATTACCATTTATCACATGCCCAAGAAACTGCACTTCTCTTAGCCAGAATTCACACTTAGAAAACTTAGCATATAGTTTCTCCTTCTTGATCAGTCCCAAGACTAACCTTAAGTATTCTACATGCTCCTCTCGAGTCTTAGAGTAGATTAAGATATCGTCTATAAACATTATTACAAACTTATCAAGATAAGGCCTACAAACTCTATTCATCAAATCCATAAATACCACTAGTACGTTAGTCAGACCTAAGATCTATCTTTGAGAAAAACTGCGACCCTTGCAGTTGATCAAATAGACCATCAATCCTAGGAAGCAGATAATGATTCTTAACAATCAACTTGTTCAATTCTCTATAGTCAATACACATTCTAAAAGAACCATTTTTTTTCTTAACGAACAATACTGGCGCTCCCTAAGGCGACGAACTTGGTCGAATGAAATATTTGTCTTGGAGTTCCTTGAGTTATCCCGACAACTCCTCCAATTCAAAAGGTGACAAACGATAGGAAGACTTTGCTACCGGCGTTGCACCAAGGATTAACTTAATTCAAAACTCAATTTCCCGAATAAGCAGTAATCCAGATAGGTCATATGAGAATACCTCAAGAAAATCTCTAACCACAACAATCTCTTCTTGTTTCTTATCACCAGCCTTAACACTCATCAAAAATCTCTCTTTCTCTTCCGGTCCGTCTCCTAATACTCTAAGCACCTTGCCATCCGGTAGTGGTATCCTCACTACTTTCTCATGGCAAATTATTTCTGCCTTATAATTAGACAACCAGTCCATACCTATAGTCACATAAAAACTCCCATGCCCAAAAGGTATCAAATCGATGTAAAAAACATGACCCTCTGTTAATACAAATAATGTCTAAAGACGTTATTTATATTTTTCGACCTCTCAATGTTTTGATAATAACAAAATGTAAAATTGTTTACAATAAAAATAAACGTTTACAAATTATTAAATGTAAAATTTCATTTCTAAGATTAGTGATCACTTAAAGTATGGACAAACAGAATAATTAAGCATGATTAGTGATCAAGAAAATATTTCTATCTTAATCCTCACTTTTAATTCTTCAAAAGTATTTTCTCAAAAATACATTTACAAAATATTCTCTAATTAAAATAAAAGGTTTTATTAAAAGCTTAAAATTTGAAATTCAAATTTTCCCCCTAAAATGGAAGCTTCTACACCAGATACAACCTTCCTCATAAAAAGACAAAAAAGGGAGCGGAGTGTAGGCGGCGACCCCCATATAGGCCTGTCGGCCCCCTTATATATAAGGGACCGCCGGGACCGCCCCCAGAGAGCCGTTGAGATTCCCTACCTATAAATACTGCTCCATTCCTAGCAGAAAAGAATTTCTCTTGGCACGAAATTTTTTAGTCTTTTCTTTCTCTCTCTAAACCTTCTTTCTCTCACTAAAACTCTTGATCACTAACATACTTAGATCTTGTTTCAAGTGATCTAATCTCTTCTTCTCATCTCTTCCCTCTCATTCAAGTGCAAGAGAAGAACACTCGTATTCGTCAAGAAACAAAGTGTTAATTAGTGATCTCTCCTCTCTTCTTCTAAGTACCAAAACTCTATTGTATTTATCTTGTGTATTTGTGTGATTCGGATATTGTGTAGATCCGATAGTGTAGATATTGTGAGTGTGTATATCTTGTGAAGTGGTAGATTGGTTCTAGCTAAGATTAGGACTCGACATTTAGCTTAGTGTCGGAAAATAACGTAAGCGACGTGTAAACGGTTTTCTCCGCCTAAAGGGAGCTTGTTGACATAGTGAAATCTCGAGTAGGATACTCGGGGAGTAGAGTAGGGCGAAGAGGTGCTTCGTAGCCGAACCACTATAAAATCTCAGTGTCTTGGTTTGGTTGTTTCTTTCCTTATCTCTTTACATTATTATTGTTGTTATTTAGTTTTCGTTTAGATAGTTATTGCTTGTTCATATTGTGATTTGATTGAACATATAACTCGGATCTATACATTTTTAAAAGTAAACTTTTAAACCGTAAAACAAACGTGTAAACTATTCAACCCCCTTCCAGTTTCCATAAAAGTTTAGAATTTTTTGATCTAACTGATGGTGGTGAGCTGTTTCAAAGTTAATTATTACATCTTTTGTTCTTTCTGATTTGAATCAAGAAAGACAATGAGTTTATATCCAGTCTAAGTCCTTATATCCAGTCTTCTTGCATTGTTCCGTGTCTACAATTATGGTATCTTGCAGACAAAAAGTTCATTGATTATATACACATATGACGAAGTTACGAGTACTTTCCAATAGCATCTTATCTATCAAAAACCAGAAAATAGGTAAATAAAATGTATGCATTCTATCGTATCCGTTAAAAAAAACTAACTGGTTTGTCTGTGGCTTCAGGCGCATTTATATGTACTTTTCATCTTCTTAAAGATTTAGTTCCCAAATTCGGAGGGTGTTTTGGATTGCTTAATTTAGTGCTTATATACTTACTTTAATATCAGATAAAAAGATTGAAGTATTTGGATAAACTACGAATTCGGATACTATAAAGTACAGTGTCGCTTGAGTCTATTACTATGACTGAAGATGTTTGCCAAGACTATTTATCATATACTTAAGTCTTTATTATAGCAAATGAAGTTTGGATATTAAATCCGTAACAGATTTTTACTCAATGCGTTATTTTTGGTGGTTATAATGGAAAACCTAAGAGGGAGAATGGAACAAGTTCTTATGAAACGAGTTCTTACACACAATCATCTGCCCGATCTTATGGAGCCGCAGAAACTAACACGAATTGGAGTAATCCTCCGTCTTAAAGGTAACAATATTTAATCAATTTTTTATTTTTACATTATGGTTTATTTCTTCATTTTGTTTCTTATTTATCATATGTTTTTAATGTAGTGGTTCTGGTGGCTATGAAAGTAAAGCATCAATGTATAGTGCATCTGATGTTCCTGCAACAGTTCCACAACAATCTTTAGGTTACCATTCTGCATGGTTCTTATTTAAATTTTTATGTTGGATTTCATTGCCTCTCATTTTTGTTCTGCCTACAGAAAATCCGAGTACTATGGTGATGAGTCAATAATTACAACATATATTTCTGTTCTAATTATGAAAAAGTCTTACACTTTGAGTGTGAGATTAAACTAATACTCTGAGTTATATTGTATGACAGTGTTACTGCTGCATTGTTGCGGGAAACACTAGGATTCCTGCGCTATATCATATGCGAAGTAGGATAATCAAACTTAACTTCATGTTGAAGTTCTTCATGGTGATCGTATTGAAAACTCTCCCTATGAGGTAAGCTATAGTTCATGACTTCATTGATACTTCATGTTGAGTATGTCTCTTACTATTATGATTTTCTTATCAACCAATTAATGAAATTTACATTGCAGTCTCAAATGCAAGTGCCACAGATGCGTAATATTGTAAGTCGCATTGCAATAACTGAGAAAACAACCAAAGAATTCATGGAGAAGATCGATGATGAATATAGAGTTAAAATGTAAGTTGCATAACATCTTAAGTTTGTATTCAGGTATTATATAGCTATGCAGGAGTGAGTAGAGAAGAGAGAACTTTGAGTAACTATAATAAATTTACCTGTTATATATCAACATTGACATTATATGACTTATATCAAGTTTTTGATGTTATAAATCATGTTTTACTTCTCTAGTCAAGGCATTTTCATCAGTCCAGCTTTTATAGAGTCATTAGGAGGTATGTGAAAGTATAATGTATACGGTTGTACTTGAAGGAACTTAAACCTTCTGATTGTTGATAAAAAGTTTTTTTGGTGCATGTGCACAGGCTGAGCAAGAGTCCGCTGGATTCAAGAAAGATATTTGAACGTTGGAAAGACACGCTGTTCTTAATAGCGATTAAGCAGCTTCAATGAATGAATTAACAAAGTTATCTAACCAAATTTCTGTTGATGATGCATTTAAAGGTATCACCAAGTCCTTATCTTTTTATTGTTACAGGATATTTATCTGATAAAAATATTACTATTGGTGGACAAAAAACATATGCTTAAGTTTTGTCTTGATTCAAAATTTGTGAAATTTTATTATGATATTGCTTATATAAATTCGAGTTGTGTCGTATATCATGCAGATCAAATAAAAAACTTGGTAAAAATGGGAATGGGTCAAATGGGACGTTGCAAATGCCCCAAAGTCTATTTTAGTGCATACAATCTGATGTATTATTTTATTTAAAGATTTTAGGTTACTACTGCAATAGTATTGCTTCGTTATTATAAAAGAACACAGTTATTATCCATAAACGATGATCAATTGACAAAAATGTGTTTATGTGTCATCACAACTAGGCCTTACTTTCAACCTGCAGTAAGAGAATATAAGTTTCAGCCCATTACTTAATTTGATCCATGACCTGGTAAAAATGAATACTCTTATACTGTTTAGAAATGAAAATGGAGCGGGAATGTCAGTTTTATTTTTGGGTTGCTCCATGACTTGGTAAAATGAATATTATTATTGTGTTTAAAAATCCACCTGATGTGATTCATATTGAAATGATTATACATTGTAATTTGTATGTTCACTGTAAGCATATTTTCCTTTTGGTAATGCTAATGCAGACAATAAATTTATTGAGCATGCTTCTTGATGATTATATCTTGTACGTTATATCTAAGAACAATATTAGAAGCATGTTATCAAGCCTTTGAGAATGGTATTTATAAGTACAATAATATCGGATTTGCTTATGAAGCCATCATAAACTTCAAATGTGAATGTTCTTATACATATTCAGTAGTGTGGTGGTTTCTATTTGACATATTGACAAGGACGATGCATGTAAACCCTATCACTCTTTAGAGGATCCGTTAACAGAATTGGTAGCAAACGTAACTTGGTATTATGAGTGTAGTGTGTTTCATAGGGCATGATGTAGGAGAGTTATAAAATTATATACTGTTAAAAATTTATGGCATGAACTTAGAAATAATCACTTGATGTTAAACAACAGTTTATGTATAGTTATGTATATGCACCTGAGTGTTTTGAGTTATGAAATATACACAAGCACAAGAAACATTGACAGAAATGTAAATGACTTGATCATATGAATGCAAGAACCCCGTTTGTTAGATGTATTCATGTGTTTCGGGTTTGACTGATTCGATGAAGATAAGAAACGTGGGCTCGACCATTGTGCATGGGTCCCACTAATGCTTATGTATCCAGAAGATGATATTCCAGTGTGTCAATTGTCGGTCCAAAGAAACAATGACGCCACTTACAGTTACAACATAGGTAAAGCATTAAGACCGCACAAAGATGAAGGGGTTCTCATTGTTGGTTCAGGAGGCACCACTCACAACCCCTTGATACCGTGCAACACCACTTTAGTGCAACTATGGGCCAAGAGTTTGATGCATGGCTCAAAGAAGCAGTAATTGATGGAAGGTATCAAGATGTAAATGACTATAAGGAGAAGGCTCTACATGGAACCTTAGCTTATCCATGGCCTGATCAAGATTTAAATTACTATTCTCACAGGTGTTAATAACAACTTTTGAACCAGTTGGTATTGGCTATAATCCATATCAGACATATTATATTTGTTTCGATACAAATGATATTATAACTTCATCCAATCCATATGTATCCGCTAAATCTACCTCTCACTTGTCGGCTTTGTGACTGGTCAAATATGCTTTATTGGATTAATTATTATATTGCGACGTTTGAGGTTCCTTGTCTTTTTTACTTTGTTTAAGAGTTGGAGATTCGAGTTTTTGGGGTCAGTTTATTTAATCTTAAGAGTTATCATTTATCTAATCTGTTTATATCTAGAAACTAAGAAGGTCACTGGTCATATTGAATACATGGTTTTGTTGGCTATTTACAATAACTGTAGCTGTATGTATTATTATAGTATAAAGTATCTGAGTTCTAAAAAGGGATTCCTTCTTTTTATTAAGACCTTATTTTTTTAGACAATGGTGTCGCTTGTGTCTGGATTTTCTCTGTTTATCTAAACTGTACTTGTTTACAAGGATTAGTCGGATGCAAATGCCTGTTGCGGTGGTTTCAAAGGTTTTCAGCGTAGTCACTCCTGGCTTAGAAAATAAGGTCTTAATAAAAAGAAGGATTACTGAATTCACTTTAACAGCCTATTTGACAACATATTTGAATTTTATTGCTTCTAAAACTCTAAAAGTGTCACATATAGTCATGTGTAGGTCATATTTTCCAGCATAATAAGGCTGTAAGTCTCTTCATTTACGTATTACTAACTATAGAATATAACCGTGGATGAAGAATATATGTATCGCAATTGTGAGAAATTGTAATAATTACAACTTCTAGCAGCAGAAGTGGTTGACAGTTCTTGCTCACACTGTGTAATATATTTGTGCGTTAGAAATTGTAATCATATCTAATGGTGAAACTCGCTATTATAATTTACAGGTTGAAAATGATGAATCCAGAGACAAAATGCCATACGGCGGGATGCCCAAAACTGAATTCTAGAAATTCATCAGGCTAAAAAAGAATGGTAAGCTGAGAATTATATTCTTGCCAATTGCTTAAAGTTTGTTTGGATAGAGAACGCAAATTGTGTGGGTTAGGTTATGATGGGTCAAACTGGTTCAAGTTGATTTTTTACAGATTAAAACTGGCTGGTTTGGTTTAACCTGAAATAGATACTGTCCATTGATATAAATTACCAGTATACAATTAGTGTATCAAATCTAATTTAAAAAGTTGTAAAAAAATTTCATTACTAAATGTAAGATATGTTGTTAGGAGTTCATGTACTCAAAACTTTGGATGCATTGGTTGCTGCATGGTTGCCCGGGGCTGAAGGAAATGGGATAACCGATGTTATATTTGGAGATTATGAGTTTCATGGACGACTTCCTGTTTCATGGTTTAAAACAGTTGATCAACTATCGATGAATACTCATCCAAACGAATATGATCTTTTGTTTCCACTCGGGTATGGTTTGAAGTATAAAGCTTGAACCTAAATGTGTTGGTATGTGAACTTGAGATGGAACACGCAAAATGAAGTGACAACAAAACTGATATTTTCTTACCTATCTTTGATGCTATCCAACTGGTAATCCTAACATCAATATTTTCCACATGTTTCAGTAGCAATATGACAAACACCCCATTAATAGTTAAAACCAGTCAAAACGGCAGAATTGACCCAAACCAGTCAGTTCTTTTTTGATATTTTCTATTTTGCCTGTTTGACCAGTTAATGAGTAGATGCGGTGAAATGCCACCTCTAGCTTCATGATAAGAGAAGTATTTACTTGGGTGGCATTACAGATAGTGTTGAAGCTCATAAAGTGCTCGGTGACATTTTCAACTCCATATTTACTCATCATAGTCCTCTCTACTAACTTCCCTGCAAAAAAGAAACCGGAATCATCAGAAGATGCAACTTCTAGAAAAATACTATGATAAGAACACGTGTTATCAACTATGCAATCACAAAGAAGAAATAGACCTCTTAGATTTCAGGAACAAGGAGTCAGATAGTGCACGCGGTCTTCTGACTGTTTAAGGGGAGAATGCGCTTATATATATGTTTTACTTTCTATTAAAGGATGCGGCAAACGCTTCTCTTGAGGTAGTGTTTAGAACAGAGACTCTTGGCCGTAAAGTTCGTGGATATGTACTTGCATATTATGGTGATGACTTTCTTTATAAATGTTACTGTCATGTAGCGAAAGATGTCTACAGTGCAGTACTCTTTCTAACCGATCATGTTTTAAATCCCGGCAAACTTCAGTTGATAAAATCTGTTATGGCTGTACCCACTAAGGGCAACCTGATAATCGAAGCATACTTAGAGGATGCTGGATCTGGAGAAGTGATTATGAAGAATAGTTGCAAGTTCAAGCCGCAACTCAAAAATTGCAACAGCTTCGGGACCACAACCATGTTTTACGTCAACTCAAGTTCTGGAAATACCCTTGAACCTAAACCAACTAAAGCTGCTTCTGAGACAACTACCCTTATTGGACTATTGCAGAAGATTAGCTCCAAATTCAAGAAAGGTGAATAACAGAACTCTACATTTCTTACTTTTTCATATTGGCATATGTCAAGTGTATTATGTCCTCATCTTTCAATTTTATTCTCATAACCTCAAAAACCAAACTGTTTGCTGATTCTCTAGCCTCTTATTTTCTTGATCTGCTGCAGATACGGTACAAAGTTCATGGACGACTACCAAGCTGTAATAAAAAAACCTTGGTCTACCGATGTATAATAGCAACAATAGTAAGCTGCTTGAGTAGAAAAAGTAAGCCGCATACACATCAGCAAACCACATCAACAGTATTAATCCGCGTCATCAGCATCAACAAGTCGCGCCAGTAGCAGCAAAATTTTTAACCATTAATAAGTCGCGTCAGCATTAGTAAGTCATGTCAGCAACAAACCATACTGATGAAGGTAATATGTTTTTTCGGAAAGTGGTACAACCATGGTGCCATACCCACCTACACTCATTTTTACAGAACTCCAAAGGTGGCAACAAATATGGCTGCAAATTTTTTTTCAATTTATTTTGATCTACGGTTCCTACTTATGCCATGCAAGTTCTTATAGCCATCAAAATTATAAACTTATTAAGGTTAAGATTTAATCTTAGAATGACCCATCGACTCATCTTTGTTTGATTAAATGTATAGTCGGACAGACCGACAACCATATGAGGTGAATCCCAAACTGCCCCTATATAAAAACCTATTACTCTGTAGTAGTTATCTAGATATAGCAAATGTGGAAAACTCAGGTTGTTTTTTTGTATCCCGATTTATGGGTCGTATTTTCATCTAATAATTTTGACCCATTTACATATGGATGGTTATAGTATTGGGCTGAAACCCATCCAATCGGGTAATCACAAACCCGCTAACAATGGTAGTTACAAAGTGACGGTTACAAAGACAGTTACATAACTGTTTTTCAGTTATTTTACCAAGGGACGCGTTTTTTCACTCGCACCCTTTCATGTAATATAAATAATCAACCATTGTAAACATTCAATGATGATGACAGATTCAGATTTATAAAACTTTACATTTTGGTATATTTTGATTCAAATTAGATTTTTCGATCCAACATTTGGCATCAGAGCTTTTGGTTGATTAAACCAAATCATCATATACCGTTGTCAAGAATTTACTGTGTTCCTGTTTCGAATCAAAGAACAAACCGCACCAAAATTTTTCCAGAAAACAGTTTGCAATTCAAACAAACACAATCAAGAAAATCACTTCTGTGTTTATCAAATCTTTGTAAAAAAAAGGAGACCCCAACAATTGCTACCAAGTGAATAATCACTGGCAACAAAGGGTTTCATCCCTGCAAACTTATCAAGAACAATAATCGGAAAAATATAACCCCGAAAATCAAAGGGTTAGGCACCATTCTTCTCCCAGATTCGAAACAAAAAAATTATAACCACATAAATTGGATAACAAAGTCATCACAAAACGGACGAAGATCAAAACATCAAAAAAAGGGAACAAACACACCTCTTTGAAGAATCGATAATCGAACCCGTTGGAATCATCATTTGATTCACGTTTATCCAAAAACGCCCAAAATCGAAGGACGTTAGAAGATCCCAATTTTGTTGCGAAACCCTAATTTCGCACAAACCAAATCAGGGAATCCGTGGTTACGAACACAAGAAGAAGAAGAAGAAGAGCGATTACAATCGCCATCTCAGTCGGCGGATAAAGAACCACCAGACAAGAGAAGCAGAAAGAACAAAACCCCAAGGAGACGAACTCACAAAGGAGACGAACTCCCAAACACAAAAAGGGGCGGATAAATAAAAGGGGACACACACAACTAGGGTTATTAACCCTAAGAGGTTATTACAAAAACCCCCTCCACTTTTCATCTTTCTATATAATCATTTTCTATATAGATATTTAGTTTTAGGCCTTTACAAAAGTTACCCTATAACTTTAAATTAGTAACTTTTCCTAAAACCCGTAGATAGAAATATAGTAACCTAGTGATTACACTGCTTACTATATTCAGAGAATAATTTTTAAGGAGTAATTAACCTTAGGTTATTCGTTTTAGAATATAAAATCCCCAAGGATAGTTTTTTTTGGAAGAAAACTAGTCCCCGTTAAGATTGATAGCCTGTAAGGCACAAAACCAGAGTACTCACCACAAAATTCAACACACTTAGTGTTAGATATTTTATTTTGGAGATTTTATTCAATATCCTAGAGATATGACGAAAGAAAGTGGAGATAGTTCAAAGAAGGAAATTAGTACCGCCAGTACACCCCAATTCCAATGTCCAATGCTAAAACCCTCGAATTACTCATTATGGGCAATTCGAATGCAAAT
>BQNB010056345.1:18711-32464 GCA_026074375.1 Tanacetum coccineum | reverse complement strand
AGATATTGAATAAAATGCTTAAAACTGCTTATGTTCTAATCCTTATATCATTCATCATCGATGTGCTTTCAAAAATCATGTCCCGGATCCATATCATACCACAATACTAGGGAGCTTCATATTAAGAAGTTTCATCTTGGTACTACGTTCTGTCTGAGTTGTTGGGTTTACGATTTAAAGTGCCCTAGCTCCACAAACGTTTACTAAATGACTTCTAAACTATGATGGCCCGAACGGTGTTATGATAATTTTTATATCAAAACCAACATCGATATCCAAAAACTTATATATACAATCAAACTAAGACTTGCCATATATTAACCCAGGTTGTCTGTGATTGCCGTGTTGAAGCCGTTACTTTCATTCCCTATACATTAGCTATCAATTTCCCTATAACTGTTCAGGTGAGTTCATAGCCTCGCATTTCAATCTTTTTATAAACCCGCGAGGGAGATACATGCTATAAACATGAATGCAATTATTTCTACATGCTATTTCAATTTACTATTGCCTAAGTAACTGCTTTGCCTTTAAGTCCCCATAATCATGAACCGTTAATTACTCTCTGTAGTAAGCGCGAATGTTGTGAATATATATATTTGGGTTGGACTCCCCGTTGGTGTATCCAGTAACGATAACCAATTGCACATCATTAGAAATCACGCGGGTATTTTGGCAAAGGTGCCCGCAGGGGCAATATTATCATTATAACCTAAGGCATCGGATTCATGAGCTAATGGCAATAATAAATTATGTTTTCAATACTGGGTGTATATCAACGTAACCCAAATATCGCATTTGCATTCAAATTATATTACTTAAACCTATGGATTTCACTCAACCTTTGTGTTGACATTTTAGCATGTTTTATCTCAGGTAACTAATGGCACGGAGTGACAAAGACACGAAGATGGAAAAACCATTATCATTCAAATGTTGTATTTTAGATTCTAGAAACCTCTCGTTTGTAAAAACTCTGAAGAAATAATGAATGATAACTTATTTTCAAAAACGACTATTTTGATTCGTTTTCTATAATTATGACTGTTGTACCTTGAAGTAATACCCCAGATTAGCTTCCGCTGCTATATGTAAAAATGGGGGTGTTACATTATCTTAGCTTATATTAATAAGCTATCACCTGCAATTATCATTTGGAATCTTAAAATAAGCTTGCATGGCGTTTTGGACTTGTTTTGCAAAAGTATTCCATGCAAGGGGTATATATCGTAACTTTCTAAAATTAATAACTAGAAGGGCTGAATTTGTCATTTTATCAAAGTTATAACTATAGGAATCTATTATGTCACTTTCCAAAGTACAAGGTTTACGTTATATATCTTTTATTTCCAATTTCCCAAACTTTGTTCCCCCGGCTTTTTCGGATTATGTCCCGCCTTCCCTTATACCAGGAAAACTTACTCTAGTGCTTCTATTCATTTGGAATTGTCCCGCTAGCTTCACCGACCCTTTCGTTATTTCCCAATGATCCTTACATGGAAGTTATACAAGCTTTCTATAATGAAAAATCACAAATCCCGCCTCCAATTATCATACCTCCTAAACCTCAAGAATTCTTTCTTCCAGAAGGACTTCTTTCACCAACAAAATCATCTTCTTCTACCCCGTTCCAACCTCAAACTTTTGAGATTGGCGAAACCTCTCGAAAGTCAACTATCGAGCGACATGAGGAGCAAATCCTAGATATCTTAAATAGCCTAGATGCAATCCCCATCGAACGTAACAAGCATTATGAAAACGGAATCGAGGCATTACGAAAAAGTGAACCATAATTAAGTCAACGAGATTTTGATGCTTTAAGTTGTAATTTTAAGTGTTTACAAAAGATGGACAGATTCCAGGAATGTTTATGGTTTTCCAAGCAAAAGCTTGCTTGCGTCTTTTAAGAACGGATACGAGTTTGTTTTTGTTTTCTTCAAAAAGCTGAGACAATATGATAACAAAAAGAAAAGAGGGTTCTTCCAAAAATACATATTCCAAGTTATCAGGAAGAGGTTTGAGTTCAAGATCCGTAGGAGGTTCTTCGAGAGATGTTTTGATTTTTTGATCGGTGTTAAAGGTGATTTTTTTGAATGGTGGTTCTTCGGTGTCGGATTCGGATTTAGAATTTTCATCGGCAGTCATTGCCATGAACTCATTGAATTCAGCAAAGAGTTTTTCTTCATGGATGGTTCCTTCTATGGAATAGAGGATTTTACTACCTTCGTCGAGAAGAGCATCAAAATCTTCTTCTAAGATTTCGTCAATGACGTCAATACTGAAGCATGTATCATCGTTTGAATAAGAATGTTTCATCGCGGAGTCGATGTGAAAGATCATTCGTTTAGTTCCAACTCCGAGATTGAGTTGCTTCTGTTTAACTCGAATTACTGCATCGGCAGTGTGAAGAAAAGGTCTTCCTAAGATAAGGAAACTTTTACTATCTTCTTTCCATTTTTGAGAATAACGAAATCAGCAAGGAAGGTGAATTTACCAACTTCAACGAGCATATTTTTAGCTATTCCAACAGGATATTGGAATGATCGGTCAGCTAATCTTACGCTCATTTTAGTAGGTTTGAGAGTTTCGAGAGAAAATTTCGTGTATAAGGAATACGACATAAGATTGATGCTAGCACCAAGGTCGGCTAGAGCATTACATGAGAAAGCTTTGTTGAAATTACATGGAATGAGAAAACTTCCAGGGTCTCCAAGTTTTGGTGGAACTTTGTTTTGAAGTATGGCGGAACTTTCATCGCTCAAGAAAGCGGATGAGATTTGTTCGATTTTGTGTTTGTTATTCACGAGTTCTTTGAGAAATTTGCCATAGTTGGGCATTCTAGCTAAAACATCGACAAGAGGGGGGGGCATCGTTATTCGAACAACACGGATCATGTCGAGGAATTTTCCATATTGAGCTTCCATTTTCTCTTTTCTGAGGCGTTGAGGATATGGGATTTTTGGTTTGTATGGTTTGGGTATCGGTGTTTCTTTGACTGGTTTTGGTGTTTTAGGTTTGGGTTGAGGTGTAGGTTCATCATCTTCATCATTGCTATCAAAGTTGATAGGAGTTTCAAAATTGTTTTGTTGATCATGTGGGTTAACTGGTGGGTCATAGGATATACCACTCCATGTAAATACGGCATTCACAAGCTTGTTTCGAGCTGCGTGGTTGGTAAGTTTAGATGAATCTACCTTTTATGGTAGAGTTGAGTGTTTAGGTAGAGATCCAGAAGGCTGACCATATTGCTTGTTAGCAAGTCTGTCGAATTTAGCTTCGAGATTTTGAATTGATGCTTGATGGTTTTTGGTTGTCGTTTCGAGTTTGTTTTTGAGATCCATAAAAGTATCTTTGACAAAAGAATTGGTCGAGTGTTGAGCTTTTATGAAATCGCTTAGTTGTTTTTGAAGATCGGGTTTATCATTAGAGTGAGATTGATAGTTGTCTCGATTGTAATTGTTTCTCCCGCTTGAACGCCAATTATCGCGGTTGGAAAATCATTGTAAAAATGAGTACGATAGAAAGTTTGCATGAATTTGGCCTCTTCTTTACGTGACATGGGTATGTCATCATCGTTATGATCAGGGTTTGGTTTTGAACAAGATTGAATTTCTTTATACTAAGCATCCATTTTCATGGCCATTGCATCCATTCGGGCCATAATTTTGTCTGTGTCAGAATTACTGCTACCTTTAACGGCGAAAGCAACGATTTTCTTAAGAGAGGATTTTGTCTTTTGTTTTTTAGCCCAGTCGAGCTTGAGTAAAACTTTGTCTTCGAGAAGCGATAAGCTTGATATCCGGAGTTTTATAGAGGAAAATACCACCAGCTGCGGCATTTAGAACTTATTGGGTTATTTCGTTGAGACCGTGGTAAAAGATTTTGATAATGTTGCCTTTGGACAGGTTGTGACCATGTTATTTCTGACATTTCCCTTCAACGATCCAAACATCATTAGAAGTTTTGTTTTCATGTTGAGAAAGGCACAGATTCTCTGAGGAGTCGATCGAAAAGAGCTAGGGGAAAGAATCGGCTAATGAAAGCGGTTCAAAGTTCATCCCATGTTTCGATAGTTCCTTCGTTGAGTTCGTCCAGCCATGTTTTTGCTTCTCCAGTGATAGGGGAAACATCATCAGATGGACAACTTCATTCTCGGTGTCTTTGTATTTAAACATATCACATATTTTGGAGAATTCGTGAATGTGTTTGTGAGGATCGGTTTTGGTTCTACCATCAAATTGGTTTCCTTTGATGAGAGTCAAGTGGATAACCTTTAATGGAAATTATTTTAATGTTTCAGGAAATGGTGATTGCGGAACCGGGAAGTCCAGAGCGACAACATGGTCCGGCAGCCCCATGGGTTTCGTCATTCCTAGGACTGAGATTTTGGAATGGGTAGAATAGAAAGTGACGGAAAGTAATTAATGTCTAAATTAACGCAAGACAACTCTCGGTTGTTGAGGTGAATTGTTTGTTGTTCAATGAAACTCTCTATTTCGTCACGAAGTACTTCGATTCAGAGTACTGTTTAGGTTCAGGTAATGGTTTCAAACCAAGTTCAGAGTTGGAAAGCGCACGGTGTATTGCTCAACCTCACATAAAGATGCTATCAGAACTTAGTGAAAACATAATATATAGACAAATATGTTCCAACATTCACATAAATTTCTAACCTTGGTGTCTTAGATTTGGTCCCGTAGAACCCTTACTCGAACCACCCAGGTATTGTAGTTGTTCTTTTTGTTTCCACTACGACAATCCCTCTTAAAGTGACCAGTCTTGCCACACTTCCAACATTCCAACTTTGGTTTCTTGTTGGAACCAGAACCATCGTTGTTCTCATTGAAACCACGTTTCTTTCCTTTGTTTTTTTGTTAATTTTTTATTCTTACCACCCTCTTCTGTCAAATTCACAGAGGGTCCAGCAACTTCCTTACCTTTGCCCTTGTTACTGTCCTGCTCCCTTAGAGACTCCTCTACGCCCAAGTGACTACCAAGTTAGACCAAAGACAAATCGTCTTTACCATGTTTCAAAGTGTGTGATGAAATTAAATAACCTCTATTTTATAGCATCATTTATCTCATGTTATTAACCCATTTTGTATAGTTATTGCAAAGAATTGTTACTTAATCGTTTATATTTGATAATTGCAGTAATTATGGAGTACTTGGTGAATATTAGCAAAAGGCGCACATTCTGGAGCTTAAACGAAGATATTTTGAAGATTACTATTCTGAAAACCAATACGTCGTATCTATCAAGGAAGATACGGCGTATCCGTGTCTGTACTCACCAAAGACCACAAGGTAATGAAGCTCAATACGCCGTATCCAGAGAGACTCAATACGCCGTATTCAAGATATAGTATGTGAATATTCTGGAAGATATCAAACGTGGTCCCTACTCCAAGAAATCCCCAATATGTCGTATCCAACCCATTGGATACACCGTATCGAACCGACTTCCAGACCCTATAAATACAAAACTCAAAAATGAGTTTTAAGTGTGCTAAATCATATTCTCGATACCTAAACCACAAAAGTCGATTTTCAAAGGAGAAAAAGAGCAGAAGAGGTCAAGCAACGTTATCAATTTCATAGGAGACAACGTGTAATTCCATATACTTTAGTAATCGTTCAGTTTTTTATTTTTTTTTTTTTTTTTTTTTTATTTTTTTTTTTTTTTTTTTTTTTTTTTTTTTTTTTTTTTTTTTTTTTATTTTTTTATTTGGTATCATTCGTTAACTCGGTTAGTTTACCTTGGCTAAATAATTGCTCTTATATTTATTATGACGTTTGAAGGCTAATACCTTCGGGTATTAGCCATTATTATGAAGATTTGAATGTTTGGTATTGTTTATCTTGATTTCTTGATTTATTGTTGTATGCTTGTTTATGTTTTCAATTTATACTTGTTTACGTGCTTTCGTATGCGACCTATCATTCAACTGGATCTAGTGATACGGACCAAGTAATCTAGAGTCCGGGATAGCTCTCCATATAGTGATTTATACATCTAGAATCATAGAATCACAAGTATTGTCCTTCTAAATCTGTGTCTAGGATACGCTTCGGGCTTAACTAGTTAATTGGAAATTGCCAATGGTTTATTGATCGTGTTGACTAGAAGGTGAACCTAGATAATTCAACAAATAACGTTCTGATTCCATTGGATAGTTGCAAAAGTGGACTACTAGTGTATAAATTGCCATTAAGCGGTAAGTGGGTAAAGTCTTTATGAGCTAGGGTTTAACAAGATCACCATTGCTTTAATCCCTAAGATAGATTATAATCAGCAAATAAGGATGCTTTATGCGGATGCTTTAATTGTGACAGAATTAATGTGTCTAGGTCTTAGGAAGAAGTCCCGCCTAAGTCTTAAGAATAATATGCCACCTCGAGAGAAGAAATCATTGCACTAAATAAACAAACCAACGTTCTAATCGGATTAATAATGGTTAATACAGTTTTCTTATATAAGGCTCGACCGCTCTTTTATCTTCTGTTAATTAGCTTGCATGGGTTAAAGTGTCTTGAATTGATTGTAGTCACCGACCAACCTGTGCCAGTCTCTCAGGCTGAAACCCCCTTTTACCTGTTAGAATTAGGTTTAGAACTAACATAGGTTTAGCATAGGTTTGACTTAGATTAGATTTAACATAGATTAGATAACCAAAATATAAATAAATTGAGAGATTTAACCTCGCTTCAAGTGTTCGACACCCTACTTACCATGAATCTACCACCGACCGGGTACACTGCCCGTTAAAGTGGCGTTTTTGGTTAAGTCGGCAAAATATAAATTTAAAACTTGAAACATCTTAAATATACACCACACAACGACCACATCAAGTTTTTGGCGTCGTTGTCGGGGAGTGAAAATTAATCTTGATTTTTATTTTATGTTTTGGTCATTATATTAGATCTAACCCTTAGGAGTAGTGTTAATTAGATTCTTGTATATTCTGTATATTTGTTAGTTTAGTTTGCTTGTATATTTGTGTGTTTAATTATTTACGCATTTAATTATTTTGCTAATACACTGTTCTGGTCGATAACTGAATACGGCAAATCCACTTCCATTAGATACGGCGTATCCAACCTTCTGACCAATACAGCATATTCGATTCAACTGATTAATACGGCGTATCCACTTACATTGGATACGGCATATCGATCATCTGTAACAGAAGCAGAACCTAAGTTTTCATATCTAATTTATGTGCTAAAATTTCTATCCTAAAAGAGCCCATCCTACTGACTGTTTATCCCTTGTTTCAGGTAGTGCATGACAAGGAGTTCAGCTAACGAACTATTATATAAATTTGTTTATTACACACTTAAGAAAGAATCTAAACTAGAAATTTCGATCATCTAGGAGACACTTCAAGACACTAAGTCTTGACGAATTGAGATCGCCTGATTTCAATTTACTTTCTGACCAAGAATACTCGGAGGAAGAAGTTGCGGAAACAATGGCGGAAACTATGGAGCAGTACATGAGCAAGACCCGAGCTGACTAATGGAAAAAAAAAATTTCCAGGAGTTGCTAGGCCCAAAATTAAAGACAAAGATAACTTTGAACTAAAGGGTCAATTTCTCAAGGAACTACGTACTAACACCTTCAGCGGTTTGGATCATGAAGATGCCAACGAACACATTGAGAAAGTTCTTAAGATGGTGGATTTATTTCACATTCCTAATATTACTGTAGACCAAGTGATGCTTAGAGCCTTCCCTATGTCCCTAACCGGAGCCGCAATTCGTTGGCTAAGAAATAAACCAATTGGTTCGATTATAACTTGGGAAGATCTGAAGACCTAAGTTTCTAAGAAAATATTGCCCACCTGCTCGTAATGCAAAGAAAATGGAGGAAATCAACAACTTTCAACAAGAGCTTGATGAAAACCTCTATCAAGCATGTGAACGATTTAAATAGCTATTGATGAAGTGTCCTCAACACTATTTAACAGATATGCAGGATGTAGTCTTGTTCTATAATGGATTGGATATTCTAACTCGACAAATTCTTGATTCAAGAGGTGCCATACCATCAAAAACTGCCGCTGACGCAAATGTAGCCATCCAAGAAATGGCTAAATACTCTCAAAAATGGCACAATGGAACATCAAGAGTCAGAAGTACTGAAACTTCTGATGGATTAGCAGCAATACAAGCACAACTAAACAATCTTGGAAGAGAAATCAAAAAGGTAAACGAAAAAGTTTATGATGCTCAAGTAGGATGTGAATAATGCAAAGGAACCCATTACACCAAAGATTGCCCACTCAAAGAGGAAGGACAAACTCTTGAGGAAGCTTACTACACACAATTTGGTGGACCTTTTCAAGGAGGGGGATTTAGAGCAACAGCTCCAGGGTACTATCAAAGAAACAACGCAAATCCTTTATACCAAGAGTAAAGGCAATCTATGGAAGATACCCTGAGCAAATTCATGAAAATAAAAACAAAAAAAAAAAAAAAAAAAAAAACAAAAAAAAAACAAAAAAAAGCAAGAAAGAGTGAATTAGCAAAGAGACACGAAGAAAATTCCAATTATATTAAAGAAATATAAGATGTGACAGATGCTGCCATTAGGAACCAAGGAGCATCAATTAAGACTTTAGAAATTCAAATTGGTCAAATGAGCAAGGTACTACAAGAAAGAGAATTTGGAAGCTTACCAAGCTCAACTGAAACAAACCCGAGAGACCAAGTCAAGTCGATCTATACTACTATTAAAGCTGATTCATACTCTATACGTCGTATTGGATCATCCCAATACGCCGTATCCACTTGACAGAACAATACACTGTTGTACAAATCAAGACAAATGACGGTTCCTTTTCCAATTCGTTTGGATAATCATTACTGTGAAGAAGAAGAAGGGAACTATGGACCAAAATTTGCAGAAGCTTATGGAGCTTCACATATCAATGACACCATACCCCGAAAGGAGAAAGACCCATGGAGTTTCACTTTACCTTGCTATATTAATAATGTTTGTTTTGACAATGCCCTTGTTGACTTAGGAGCTAGCGTTAGTGAATGCCATCTTCGACCTACCTTAACTTAGGATTAGGCGAATTAGCTCACACTAGGTTAACAATGGAATTGGCAGATAGGACTGTGAAATATCCAAAAGGAAGAGCTAAAAACATACTAGTAGGAATTGGTAAATTTACTTTCCCAGTAGACTTTATAATTCTTGATATGCCCGAGGATATCAAAGTGCCCTTGATCCTCAAAAGACCATTTTTGTCTACCGCCCGTGCTAAGATTGATGTTTACAAAAGAAAGATTACTTTAAGAGTTAGGGCATAAAAGATTATTTTCAAAAGTGTTAAACCTGCTAGTAGTATAATTAAGAGGGTCTACATGCTAAGTTTGAGAGAAAGAATGGAACTTGATTTAGAAGCTAGGCTTATGGGAGAGACTTTGGTGTTAAATAAATCATTAGACCCTTTCTTGGAAGATTACATTGAATTAAATGATATAAATGAACCATTTGAGCTTAGGAGAAATCAAGGAGATGACTTGACGCCCACCATTAAGGAATGTGAGGTAATTGAGGAATTTAGAACTGGGAATGAAGATCTTGATATTGGAATTGATGATTACCCTAGTTATTGTGACGATGATAAAAAGATCCATATAAATTGTGCCCACAACTTAAAGTTTTCATGCATGATAGGATTTGAATTTACACACGTCAACTTCTACCCGTTATTGTATGTCAATGTGATGTCAAGAGAATTTTATAATTCAATAATGAAAAATAAGATGGTGTACAAAGGGGATAATGTTATAGGAGCCGTAATGAATGTGCCTATTTTTGTTGGAACCTTTTTCATTATGACTGACTTTGAATTTTTAGAAGATATGGATGCTTATCGTGATAAAGGAATGGGCGATGTTATTGTTGGCGAACCATTCTTAAGAGAAGTTGGAATTAAAGCAAAACGGTTTGATGGAATGATTACCATTTACAATGGTAATGATGAAGTAACTTACCAAATGGTGCGATCACATCTGAGGTTTAAAAACCACACTAATGAGCAATGCAAAAAAATCCTACCATTACTGAAGGTAAGTGAGAAGGATGAGAAAAATGGAATCTCACATGCATATCAAAAGCTTAAAGGGTTCTACAAAGGAGTTTTGAATCCAGGACCAGATTACATTCAAAATGCGAAGACGGAAGAATGGCTCACATGCGGGCATGTTAGCGTGCATGAGATGGAATGAAAAGAAGCTGAAGAAAAGTCTAACTTAAAGACTTCACTATAAACAAAAGTGCTTCCTAGGAGACAACCCGGATTGTTTTATCGAGGCTGTCTTCCTAGACATCAATACGGCGTATTCGCTCCATACCATACGGCGTATTGATTGTCTGGACGTTATCGGTCTTTATTTTTATTGCACTTTAAAAACATTATTGTCAGATTTCGAATATGACGTATTCACTAAACCTGATATGCCGTATCCACCAGACTGACCCGTAATTAGTTTGTTTAGTTTAGTTTAAATTAACCGTAGGTACCAAGATAGGAATGCACATGTTTTTCTTATATTCTATACAGGACCTCGTGAAAGAAATATCGACGAAGTTGGTGGAATGCATATTTTCTGGAATTCTATGTGTGTGCTATTCGTGCTAGGATTCAGACGCTTTTTCAGCACACAATCTTACTTATAAACCCAACTTGGAGAATCTACTGAACAAATATCAAGGGAGTTTCTCATTCTAATTCTTTTTAAATTCCCGTATTTAATGTTTTATATATACAACGAGGACGTTGTATAATTTAAGTGGGGGGATGGAATTAGAATGTTTACTTGTCCTATTTTTCACACTAAAATGCTTAAATTATGTTCAAATTTAAAAAAATTCAAGCATACTTTTGTGAAATTACATGTTACATAACCCGCACATAACAACCCTTGTTAGATATTGTTAGGATTTGGCCTTTCTGTTTCCAAATGTTTACCCAAATTCTACAAAATATGAGTGTGCCGGTGATGTTGTAAACTTTAGAACTTGGCTTGGTATATCTATTCGAGACCACAATAATGAGTATTATGGATTTAATTGGAGTAACTTGTTTAAATTGGTAAATTTTAGGATTACACCCAAATCGCCTTTACATGTTGCTTATTAACTAACTACATCGGTTAGTTAACCTCCTATTTAAACCCTTTCCACTCTCATCTTTAGAGTGAAGATCCACTACAACAACCCGTAGAGCCAATCCTTTAGGAATTACACTAACTATTTGTTTTGTTACACCCTTACACCTTAACCTACCCTGTTAGATTAAGTTTAATTTACAGTTTCTAGTTGCTTAAAGTGTAAAGTTTGTATTTCCTGAGTCTTGTGTCATTTTTTATCTTTGGTGCGGTTAGAAATTTGCGCATTGCAAATGGGAATGTATATTAGTAGTCAAAGCTCATGTGATTTTACTACCGTCACAATTATTGGTGAATCCGAAGAAGAAGGAAATATCGAAAAAATTATTCAGAATTATTATGATCATGAAGATGGTGAAACTACACCGAGATTTGAAGTATAGTTATCAAAAAAATCAAAAAAATGAGAAAAGTACAAAAAGAGGTAGAAAGTTTAAAGATAATCGTTTCGCAACTACCGAAGGAATTACACAAAGGATCGATTATTCGTTTATACATCTAAAAAATCAATGATGTAGAGTATTGTACAAAGTGGAAGATTTCGCCACTTGCCTTGTAGAGTATGTAAAGTTTTGGGAAGACTGGGAAGTTGACCATTACGGGAATGCCAACTTAGGTTGTTTTTTTATCGAAGATCAAGACGTTGCAAATAGTTGTGTCTTTATCATGGTAACGGTCGAGAAATAATTTTCTAGCAACTTGTATCTTAAGTCTTAATCTATTTGTTTCTTGATTTTTATTTAACAACAATTTACTTCCCTCTCACCTGATGATTAGCCGCTGGTTTTACGCGAATGAGGATTCATATGAACATGCATGTCTATTCCATCATTACGGCAATGTATGCGTGTCTTATACCTCGTTGGTTTACGACTTTTGGTAAAAGTTAGAAGGTTCCTACCCTATATCATTCTTCATCCTAACCGTTGGTTAAATTTGAATGGGGATGTGAACACACATGTCTATCCCGGCATTCCGGGTATGTATATATGCTTCAGCTGCCTTGTTGGAGTGGTACTTCTGGTGAATGATTGTAGAATGATCAAACCGTACGCCTTTCCATACAAAAACCCATATTTACCTTTATAAACTTGTTACTCCTTAGCATTAGCGGTGGAGATGTGTATCCTTGCCAAGCTTATGATAGAATACTCATCACGACTGATCAATTGAGCAAATTAGTTACGTGTTACCACATAGATTAGTTGAGTGATTTGAGTGTTTTCATCTTCCTATTTCATGAGGTGTTTGGTTCTTGAAAATCCTAATTTCAAGTGAAACCCTAATCTTAAATTATCCTTGCTTAACACTTGTAAAGGCTTAACCAAGCCTTCAATCCTTTTTGGTAGGTCTTAGATATGATGTAGTAACACTTGTATAAGTGGTAAAATAAATTGTGAGTCTCAAACTGAACAGATCTTTGCAGCTTGCTAAGGGTGATAGCCAACTTGTATAAATACAGATTGACTATATAGAAACACTAACTATGAGATATGATTGTATGAGATGTATATTGAACTGATATCTCTAACTATGCCGTGAGGATTTCTTTTATAGACCAAGGATAAACCCTAACAGGCTTACAAAACGCATAAAAGATAATACATATATTTTCCTATAATATATCATACATATCTCTTAAACGGTACTAACTATTTTCTACTAATGGTACTAACTAACTGATCAGTACTTAACACTTTGTACTATCAGTACTAACTATAACTATCGGTACTAAGTATTATCACTAACGGTACTAAGTTAGGAATGAATAATTCCCAACAATCCTCCGCTAAACATGATTGTTGAACTCTTTTAACTTCATGTTTCTTTAGGTTAATCTTCTTAACTTCTTAGAGGATGTATCCAAACACTTTAACACATCTTGATCTTGATCTTTAATAATCTTTCCATCTTTATCAGCAACTTTGTCTTTTTAGCAACACTGCAACATCTTTTCAGCAACAATCCAACTAAGTTGGCTTTATAGTTTTTGGCAAACTACCAGCCATAAACGGATTTGATATTCCTTTACCAGTAGCCGTTTGCTCTGGGATAGTTAACTCTTTATTTGAAAAATATGGTGAGTTAATTACCATACAGTTTTTGGTAAACTGTCAACCATCAACGAAATTGATTTGTCTTTACCAAATACCATTTGCTTTTGGACTAGCCAATGCTTCATTACCATAACATGGTGCATTGATAAACCATATAGTTTTTAGCAAACTATCAGCTATCAACAGATTTGAGTAGTCTTTACCAAGAACTGTTTGATCTTGGACTAGCCAACTCTTCACCATGAAGCAAGGTGAGTTGAAAACCCTACAATTTTTGGTAAATTGTCAACCATAAACGGATTTGAGAAGTCTTTACCATAAGCCGTTTGCTTATGGACTAGCCAGTTCTTATGCCTATTAAGCATGGTGAACTGATGACCATTTGTTGTGTGGTGGTTAGCCAACACTCAAACCCTTCTCAAGTCCATTCACAACATCACTCTTCATCAATCTGTTGTTTAATATATCTTATCAAATTAAAGGTAACAGTACTTTCTCTTTCAACT